>PVJA010015023.1:0-46256 GCA_004027025.1 Myocastor coypus
GCTCCTGGTGTAAACTCAGTTACTGTCATTCTCTCAAGAGTAGTACTTGAAAATAAGAGACTGGGCCAAAAACCATATTCTTGACAGGCTACAATTTTGTATTTCCTTGAATTTCCAAATATCTGTGTCAAAATTGTGTAACTGCTTCTATCACATTGTATGGAAAGTTATTAGAATATCAATGATGGTCAGAAAATATTATTTACAAGCTAAGTCAAAGATATTTGATACTCAGAAATCCAGTGATGATAAGCCCAGTACCTATGTTATAGAGTAATAGTATCACAAACATGAGCTGTTTTCTAACTGTGGTTTTATTTTGTATTCACATGAAATTAACGATGTAAAACATCTTCTCATATGCCTCGTGGTAAATCATATGTCTTCTTTCAAGCAGTATCTATTTATGTGCCTTACTCATGTTTCAATTAGGTAACACTTTTACTATTCAGCCTTTTTAAAAATGCTTGAGCAAGGCCGTTGTTTGTCATCTTGCTCCCAGGATGAAAGGCAGAATATAAAGTTAAAAATATTAGCACGAAGAGTTCTCATGAGGAACATGTAGCCGCGGTGCAAGGACTGACCAGAGCTCTCTTACAGATGAGAAAAAAATTCAGCGATGACACTGCTTCCACATAATGCAATATTCTTGCCACTTACAGATTCCCTGGAGTAGAACTGCCTTTGTGCGTTCCTGAGGCTTACATATAACTAAGAACAAAAGTTACAAGGAAAGACTTTATCCATGATTTGTACTAATGATCTGCTCCCTAAGTGTTTCTTATTTATTCAAATGGGTCATGTCTGAAATTATCAGAGGCTCTGATACACCTGAAATTTAACCGAGGTGATTTATGTAACCTGCACTTAGTTCCTGTCTGCCCTGTTGAAAGACCTAGGAAATTTCAGGTCCCTGCTGCTGTGACTGTAATTGATATTTAAAACCAAGGATGTTCAGAGGATCTAAATGTTTAAATTATATACTGTATTCATAGAGATTTAAAATGTGATCAGTATGACAGTGTAGATAAGTAAACACTAGTACAAACAATTCACTTCTTCTGCATAGTTTGGCATGAAAACGCAGCAGCCAGGGAACAGATATTTTTTTAATAATCTACCATTGCCTGTTGCTTGTACTCTGGAGGCTTGGGGTGTGAGAATAATGGTGGAAACTTGTGCCTTCAATTGCATCAGCAACCTTTTTTTATCCTGTAGAAATTGACCTATAATTTTACACTGTAGTTAAGACATTGTTGAATATAAAAATTGATATTTGAACACAGTGGAATTTGTATTTACCTGAGGTATTATAATTTTTATTTGATTTGGATATAAGTTAAAACAAACCATATATGTATGTGAATTTAAAAATTCACAGATGGGACTTTTCATAAGCAACACTCATCTGTCTTACACTTCCCTGGTTCACTACCTCAACTGTTTGCTATGTGTCCTTCCAATAATTTGTTGTGCCAATACACAAGACTTTTGAGGTAGCATTTAAATTGAAGCTTTCATAGAGATGATTGAATATTCTAAAAGTTGTTACTGAAAATACACTTTCAGGAATAATACAGCATGTTCACTTTCTCATTCTTCCTAAGATCCAAAATGGTAACATTATTCAAATACTGTAGGAAAAAGAAGGTCTACTGGGCCACTGACATTTGGAGCAACCCACCTCTCTCATTCAGCCTTTGCAATGTCACTGGCCTCATGTTCTCTCTTGCTCCTCTCTCTCTCTCTCTCTCTCTCTCTCTCTCTCTCTCTCTCTCTCTCTCTGGTGCACTTAATCACAGTTATTATTTTGTCCTGTATAGATTGGTGTGTCGTCTATCAGAAAGTCAAAGCACTAGCCAGGGGATATACTCAGTGACATAAGCTTCTGGCTGGAAAGCACAAGGTCCTGAGTTTGATCCCCACTACAGTATTACTCACTAAAGTTAATAAAATAAAGTAAAAACCTGCAAAGTCAAAGCACCAAGATATTCCAAGAGAACCATGATCTTCCTATTGTCCTTGTATCTCCTACTTTCTGCTGTCCCTTGCCCCTTCCCCGAACCCTGGCCTACTAGTCTGTACCTTCTTTCTAAAATTTTGTCACTTCAAGAATATATATATATATATATATATATATATATATATATATATATGTGTTTTTAATTTAAAGACTAAAAATAGAAATAAAGATAGAAAAACAGTAACAAGTAAGGGTACATATAGTGCAGAATTTCAAAACCAGAAAAATTGAACAATGGTTATATTACATATTTTCATCATCAGATTAGTTTAGATTAATACATACAGGTATATAAGATTGATCAAACAATTAAACATCAACACTTTCAATAAGCATTTTTTAACAGTTGACACACTGTATATTGTCCTCACAATAGTTATACAGAGCACAGGGTATGGGCATGACACACCTTCCAACTGATATTGGTAAGGAAAGAAAAAAAAATTATTCTCTTTGAACTAAGAGGAAGTAGATGCATACACAGTCCAGTGTTCCACTATTGCAGTGAGCCACCAGAGAAACTGGCAACGTTAGAGGCTATTGTTCCAAGCCTCCTACAGCTCAACACACCAATCTAGCTCTGTGATTCCTGCCTCATAATTAAGCTTTTCCACTGGGTGATCAAGGGCAAGTTAAAGCAAGACCTGTATAACAAAACATTCATCTTTTGTATCTTCCAAGGTCAAATCCTCTCAGGATTAACTTTGGAACCATATACAGTATTGTGTAGAACTGTTGTCAGTATCAGCCCTCGGGACGAGTCACGTTCATTGCTTGCCCACTTTGCTTTCTGTGAAAGCCTGACAGAATGTTTTTCTCTAGGTGACTCTCCTTAGACACATTATAGTTCATTTATCCCTTTCCTCTTAGGTCCCATATTCTCATTGACCAGAAAACTTGGGACACCTCTGAGTTATAAGATACTACAGCACAGGTTCTCTTGTGTGCTTCACATTAACTATTCTCACATCCTCAGGGTGATAGTGTAAAGCATAAACATGATCAATATACTCCAATCAATGAAAATTCACTCAACTCTATCTGAAAAACATGTTTTTGGGGGTAAGAAACAGCCAAAAAAGCAGTGTCTTCAAAACTGTATTATTTCTTGGTTTTTCTTTTTCAACACTAGGAACTAAATCCAAGGATTAACTATATGCTGTAAATGATATACTAATGTGCTGAAGTCCCTTATCCAGATCAAACAATTTCTGTATTTATGTTCATGTCAGACAAGGGCTACCAAGGTAGCACAGCAGACCAAGTACCTGCTTAGTAAGTGCAAGGACCAGGGTTTCATCCCTGGCACCACATGCCATGGCAGCCCCAACCATGGGTGCCCTGAGGCTCCCACAGAGCCTGTGCATGATGGAGTACTTTGTATTCCCAGTGCTAGGGATGCTGAAAACAGAAGAATTGCTATAAGACTGGACTGCATAAAGAGACCCTGTGACAAAAATTAAAATTTAAAAAAATGAGATAGAGTCTTCATGCAATATTCTAGACTTTCTGTGATTCAGCTTGAGGCAGCTGCAGGGCAGCACAGACATGAGGCTCTCATGATACCAGCACAGGCATCTCTGTGTTTCTGCTATGACTCAAGAGAGTCCCTCCGCAGATATCCCATAAGCCTCTCAGAACCACCATGCTTTGGCACACGTGATTCAAGTCAGTGGACTACTGGCTTTTCAGTATGGGCTCCTCAAACCACCTATCAGCAAACCACCTATCCCTTTCCTGTGTCTGTTCGTCCTGTGCTGTGCTTTGGGGTGATATAAATGTTTGCTTGAGATCTTCCTTATGAAGCAGAGCAGAAAATGACGTCTGAAAGTCCCAAATGGATCAAGGGTCTCAGCAATGATGGTGTCACTCCTTTCTCAGCTTAGCCCCAAGAAAAACTGGGGACAAAGAAGACGAATGAACTGGCTTGAGCTACCTATATTTCAACTTTTTAAAGGTGGAAAACCAATACCAACTTCTCTATAGGGAAAAGAACGCACAGAAGGATCACCCCGTTAGCACTTATCCATGACTTGCTCAACACGTCTTCCACCAGGAGCAAGAAAGGACATCGCCATTCCCTTAGAGAAAATGAAGAAATTTATTTATGCAGAAACTTTGAATATGTCTATGTGTGCCCCAAAGTTCATGCACAGAAGGTTACTCTGCAGTAAAGAAAAGAACTGAACCCAGGCCAGAAGAAAACCAAACACTTCTCAATAGCACAGTACTGCAAATTCATAAGAACCTCAAACTCCTCCAGTGTTCCTTGCAAAGCTGCCAAAATCCAACCATTTTTAAATAGGCTGGAGGGAGGTCTATCTCTGTTCTTCACAGATTATGTCCCTCCTGCTTGGCCATCTCTTCAATGTTCACACATGCAACATTTTCCTTGCAGATCTCAGAAAAGCGATGGAAGTTCACATACAAATGTATAGGAGGTGATCAGCAGGAAGTGAATACTGTCTGTTTATTTCTTTGTTTGTTAGTTTTCGTGCCAGGTTCAAGTTCAGGACCTTGTGTTTGCCAGGCAAGTGCTATGCTGCTGAGCTGTATTCCTGGCTGAGTGTACAAGTATGGAAACTGTTTTATACTAAGAGACTCATTGGTATGAATGTGCCCCAGGATACTCCTCCTCTCCTCAACACTGATCCTATCCTGCCTGCCACTTCTGGAAGCAGTTCTGCAAGTCCCCTTTTGTGTTTATTTTTAAGACATATGATCAAGAATGCAATGAATACTGTTACCAAGTGCCATTCAGTGGAATCATAGACATAAAAACACACAATGTCTTCATCTACCTTGTCCATTTATTCTGGTATCATATGTGACTTCTGCAAAATGACCTCCTTGAAAGACAAACGTTTGTAATCAGTTCAGGACACGACGGTCGCCTTAATAGGGCAACTAGAAAAGCTCATAAATAAAACACTTCCACAACTGCTGTAGAAAACGAAGGACAGTGAGCTAAGTATATCTGAAGTAGATAACAGCATTTGGAGGGGTATTAAAAATGTGCTTTTTGCCTTAATAATTTTAGCTAAAACATTTGCAATAGTATTTTATCAGAATTCTTATAATAAGGTACAGGAGAAAGTCTTTTCATTAAAGATTTTCAGAGTACTATGTACCTAATCTTTATAAAGCTCATTATATTTCCAGCATAAATTTGTTTTGTAGAAGTAAATGTAATTTCTTTTGTAGTTATTTTTAAATTTTTTGTTATTTTTAATTTAATGTATTGAAAATTGCATTTAGGTCATGGTGGTTTTCAACATTAAAAGTTTAATTTCAAACAAATAGTTAATTTCATGAAGATAAGAATAACACTTGACTTGTTTTTGGTTTTTATTTTTACTTTTAATAAGAAATAACAATATGACAGAGTCAAAATTCGTTAGTAGTACATTCCAAATGATTGATACCATGTATATTGTTACCCTGTAGTAGTTATACAGAGCACAGGGTGCAGACATGACAATTTTTCCAATCATTATTGGTACAACAAATTTCTTCTTATTGAACTAAGGAAAAGTAGTTGTATATACAGTCTAATGTTCCTTAATCACACTGGGTTATTGGCAGAATTGGCAATGTCGAAAGCGATTGATTTAAGCCCTTTACAGTTCAACATACTAATCTAGCTTTACTTTTTATGCCTCATGGCTAAACTTTTCTGCTGGGTGGGTAAGAGCAAGTTAAAGCAAGACCTGCATAACAAAACATGTAACTTTTGTATCTCCCAAGTTCAGTCGAACCCCCTCTGGACTTACTTTGAAAACATACACAGCATTTTGTAGAACTGTTCTCAGTGTCAGCCATCTGAATGAGTCACTGCCATTGTTTGACCAGTTAGCTGTCTGTGAAAGCCTGAGAGATTGTTTTCTCTCTAGGTGACTCTGCATAGGCATATTATATATCATTTATCCATGCCCTCTGAGGCCCCATAATCTCCTTGAACAGAAAATTTGAACAACCAGTGTGTGATAGGATGTTACAGCACAGGTTCTCATCTGTCCTTAGTATTCACTGATTTTAAAGGACTGGGATGATATTTTTATACAATAGACTATTATATAACTACAAAGACTGATAAACTAGAAGACTTCATATATCAGTGGATGTATCTCGAAAATATACTCATAAGTGAAATAAACCAGATATACATGTGTAAATATCATATAGTCTCCCTAGTGCAAGAACTGAAAAAAAGAAATAAAAAAGGAAAGGCATAACACAGCTGAATGGAAATCAAGGACTTAAGGGCTAAACAATGAAAAGATTGCAAGCAGAAAAGATAGAAAACATAACAGGAGCAAAACTTTGTACTTATATACACAGAACAACTTAAACAACGGTTCTAAGAACCTCCAGAAGGTTTATCGCACTGAGGATAGCAATGTGTAGCGCTACAACTATGCAGGGAATGCCCGTCATTCTGGTCTTTTAGATATGTGCTGCTTCTTATGTAATTTTAGTTACTGCTATACTCTCAAGTAAATGGTTGATTTACAAGAAAAAAAGAAAAACCTATTTAATGAGAGTAGGAGACTAGGAAAAATGCCGTAGGACTGACTGACTACAATTTTGTATATGGTTAGATTTCTAAATTTCTGTGTCACTGCTTTTATCACATTCTGTAGAGATTTATTAGAATATCAATATCAACTCTTGCTACAATGTTTTTCTCTACATAGAATACTAGATGGATTGTAATAGATCTGCATAACAGTGTTTAGAGGGGCAGGAACTTATTTCCACGTGGTAGCATCTGCATAGCAAGAGGTCTTGAGCTCTGTTCTCCATAATATCCTCCCCCCAAAAAATGGTTGAAAAAACATTGGAAACAGAAATAAGAAAGTAAACTATGAAAGTACGAGGAAAATAAATTAAGAATAATTAATTTGATTAACAAATTGATGATTTAAAGATATTCTATTATTTAAAAAAAAAGAAAGCAGAGGGCTGACCAGATAGGTCAGTGTACGAAAGCATCTGCTTAGGCAGGCATAAGGACTGGGCTCCACCGCCACCATGCTGTGCAGGCCCCAAACCAGGGGCCTGTTGAGAATGGCAACTGAGACTGAACATGGTGGTGCGTGCCTGTAATCCCAATGCTTGGGAGGCTGAGAGCAGGAGGATCACTATGAGTCTAATCTACATATTGAGACCCTGTAGATCCTGTATCAAACACATTAATTAAAAAAAAAAACAAGCTTAGGTCACACAGGTTATGTGTGTCCCTTACTTTATGACCAAAGCTGAAACAATTGATATCCTATTTACATGATTTTGGGGATAAGATTATATGTGGATATTGGTGCGATATATTTGCTTCTGTAAGTTCTATACCTAGTCTTGCCTGTAAAACTCTCTGCACTCCCAGACATATCCCTCATATCAGCATGATGCTGGTAGTGCTGCTTGTGTCAGATGTAACTATTCACAACTCCTTTCCTTGGTTTTATGAATGGAGAGCTTAGAAAATCAATATGACCAATATGACAAGTAGAACTGACATTTGTTCCCATAGAGCACACTTCTCCACAGTTTACCTAGAAACTCCCAGCCTGAAATGACATCTGCCCTGGTGTGCTGTACAGATAAATGAGGTACTCATCAAGCCTTCTTCTTTCTCTGGAAAAGTTAAAGTTTTCTTCACAAGAGTAACAATTTCCAGTAGCCTTATTGTAGGCACTAATCAAGATAAAAACAGACATCAAATGATCTTGACATTATAAATTGTGGTCTCTTCTGAAAATATATCTTCACAATGCCTGCCACTTCATACATTTCCAGAAACATAAGTGGCCATTGGTATTTATGCTCACAAATTGTATTTATATACAATATCTGCACCACAAACTGTACCACAATCTATTATCTTCACATATTTTAATGGACATACTTTAAGTTACATTCCTCAAAGCCTGAGTCTCCCTGGCATCATCAATGAGGGTTTGATCTCCTCCATATTCCACCTGCATGGATATATTTTTATCCAGTATTTTCTTACACAAATCACTGCATCTTTCTTCGTGACAGTAGCTTCTACTAAGAATTTTTGTCTGTGATTTTCTACTTCAGCGGCCTATCAAGTCTGGTTATTTCCAACAGAGATCCTAATATGTAGGACATTCTTCAAATCTCTCCAGGTTCAAAACCATCCTGCATTGCAAACATTCAAGTATATCATTCTGAATTATATTAAATGGCAATAATTTAAAAAATACTATCCATATTACTATAATTCCTACCAAAACAACCAAGTTACCATGTTTACCATCATAGAATTCATAATTGTGGAACAATTACCCCGATAGTCTACGACTCTAGAACTCATATACACTCTGACTAAATATGATGCACTAATAGCAATGCTTTTCCAAATATTATAAATCAATATACCCATTTGTTTATTTAGCATTTCTTTACTGTCTACTTTATTGTTGGGGATAAAGTTGAAGTCAGGCAATCTCATGAAACCAAACTAAATTTGTTTCAAAAAGTCTAAAGTTACAATATAAATAAATAAATAAATAAATAAATAAATAAACCTCACAAGGCTAAGTTCAGCATAACTTGAAAAATGTAGAATAACGTAAGAGTCTAAGAGTAAGTAGATACAGAAATGAGTCTGTCTCATTTGCTAGTCATGGTTTCATGACATACTTTGCAAACAACAAAAGATACCAAAGTAAATTATTGGAAAGCAACACCTGCCAAGGAGAGAACTGTAAAAGCACTATCAACATAGCATCCCAGCTAAGCAATATGAAATAAAATTTTAAAACTTTAAATATAATATGAAGACTAAAATTACTTCCTGTGATATCTTCTATCTTTTTCAATTCCCGTACATGGAAGAATTTCTTTAAGAGCTTCTTGGGTAAAAGTAGAAGTTTACTGCTGTGTTGATATTTTGCACTCAGATAATTTTCAGAGCCTATCTAACTTGGTTCTCTTGGTTCACATGGTTCTATCTAACTTGACAGTATAATCCTTCTCACTATAACAATCAAGCTGGAGCTTGAATTCACCACTTATGTGAAAATTGGTTTTTAAATGGAAAAATGCATCATAATTGTGTCAGTAAAATTTCTAAGCAAGTCACTTAACAATACAAGATTCAACACCAAATCTTAACTTTGTAGAATACCTATGAAAATTGCTGCCTAGGAAACCAACAGTTCCACTCTATTTTTTTTCTTATATTAGGTCTTTTCTTATTACTCAATTTTTCATAAATTTGCTACTTAAGTCAATAGGAAGCAAAGATTTTTTAATAACATAACAGACTGCCACTAATTTATTTTTAATTTTTTAAAAATTTCCAAGCATAACTATTTCTCATTCCAATATAAAGAAAAATTACCTCTAGCTAAGCCACAGATGTGGTACTGGAATGCCAAAATCATTGGTATTTTCAAAGATTGCTCAGGGGAAACATTATTCTGTCTGTCTCTTATAGACCTTAACTCTCTGCTAGTCCCTGTATGTCTGTTATTTGACAGTTTGAGGGGGTGCACGCGTACACACACACACACACACACACACACACACACAGGTTATTGAATATATGCATTATCTATTCTCCTAATCTCAAAACAAATTAGATATGCTTATGTCCTTCTGCCTCTATTGTCACAAAACATAATGAAGATAAAAATTACCTCACTAACAAACAAACAATTTAAATGTTATCAAGCAATTATGAAACAAATTAAATTCTTTTCAGAAACAAAACTCAAAGATCAGAATGGTAAGGAAAAATACTGGGCCACAAAACAAGGGAATTTAGCTTTAAATTACCATGGGAAAATTATCATAAAATGTGAGATAAAAGCACATGAAATTGAATTCAATAATGTGGAGGACCACCAGAGCAGCTCTCCTTGAAACAAGAGCAATTGTCTCCATTTTGGCTGTACCTTAATATACACAGATCTGGCTAGGACTTCTATTTAACCTTTTAATTGGCCTGAAGCAAAGTATATTGGTCTAGCCGAGGTGCTGGTGCTAGTCTTTGAAGGCAGCATGCGTGTTTCCCTGATAACCGACACCTACTGCTCTTTAATGAAAGTCAGTCAAGAGGGACAAAGAGCCAATGTTCTGAACTGCCAGCTGGGATCCAGCCTCCAGATAGGGGCTATGACTTCCTGAGGACTGAAAGATTACATCAGAGCTGAAGCACCAGACTCCTGAAACATTAGATACTATCTCAATAGCAGAATGCAAATTACTTTCTCTATATACGGCAGATGTAAAAGTAGGCCACCTACCCAGTTCAGCTCACAGTACTCACCTGCTTCCCACAATTCTCAGTCATTCTTCTTCAAGCCACTTCTCAACTGAATAAAACCTTGGTACATCCCTGCATAACCTCCCTTTGTTCTGCAATGCCATCTTTATGGTTGGCCTTAAAGCCCCCTGGCTCCCCAATAAATATAAATATATTTTAGTATATTTACTTTTACAGCGGTTGCCCTGGGAGTGGCAGATTGGAATTAGCTTAGTGAGATTCCAGTAACATACCTCTGGGATTACAAATATTGACTTCTTGGATAGAGACAAGAACCTGGAGGGGACCCCTACATGATAATATGAATTGTTCTACTATATCCAAAGTAGTTTAAATTTAAAAATATAATACTTTGCATAATAAATAAATCTGTAATAACAGTTTTAATAGACATTCTATAAGGCATTTTATATTCTATTTTTTAAAAATAATGTTTTCGTAGTTGTTTCTCTTGTTTTTGCTTTGTGGTTCCGGTGACTGAACTCAGACCCTTTGCATTAAGATGTATTATCAGACTTATTTAGGATCTTACTAAGTTGCTAAGTTTCCCAGGCTTACCTGGAATTGAGATCCTTCCCCCTTATCTTCTAGAAGATGAAAATGAGCTGTGAAAAATTCATCACATATTTTACATCTGTAGGATATCGCCTTCTGTGCTAGACACATGCCCATGGCTGAATGGCCACGTATGACTGCCATACTATGCAGTGATTTCTCAGGAGTGTATAATACAAAAGATCTACCTGAAGAGAGCATCACTTTTTTGACAAACAAATCTTCCAGATGAAAATTTTTTTTAAAAATCTAGGTAATTTCTAAAAGCATAAGCAATTAATGAAAACTTCATTTTTTTCTTCTTAAGAAGTGTCAATGAACTATCAAAGATCATATAAGCTAATGAGTGGCTTGGAAACACCAGATTCTATTCTGCCACCTCTGTTTATTGAAGGCTACTTTTTAACATTTAAGGAAGTGTTCACAGGTTTTAGAATTCACAATATTCATGTGATAATATATTTTTTGTTTTCTTGCCTGAACATTTCCTTTGCCCTTCAAGATTCCACCATGTGGTTACCAATGGCAGCTTCCTTCTTGCTTGAATGAATAACATGCAGTACTTTCTATTTACTTTATTGTATGATACTTATCAATAAAATTATAATAGATTTTTAGAACTTTAAGTTCTGATAAGCTGCATCATATTTTACTTGTGTTCCTTATTTATCTTTCCTCCCTAAATTATCTACTTAGCATAATAGTTAAAATATTATTTCAGAAGAAATAAAAAACTATGGCTTGGGGACATGTGATTGTTTACTCTTCAAGTTGTAGGGCAAATTGGTTACATTCACATCATAGGTGCAGAAATCACCCCTGGAGTGACTGAAAAAGTGAAGATCTACACGTATGTTTTCTTCCAGGTGAGAAAAATGGGTTAAAATGCAAACAACAGCCACTTTACATGCTGACCTCTTCTACATCTTGCTCATCCTCCTCTAGGAAATGCCATTCTCCCTAGGCCATTGCTTTTGCTGTTGCTGCTGCTCTAAAAGTTTTCTGAGTTTTAAAAAAGTAGAGGTAATAGTACATAAAAATTACATTTCCTTAAAAAAGTTTTTAAGGACAAATATCTGCTTTCTAACTTTTCTAATCAACAATAGCAAAAAAAAAAAAAAGTCCTTTAGTGGATAGAAAGCGATTTTAGTTGCCATTTTAGCAAAACATCTTCAAGAAAGCAAAATTCAAGAAGCAAGGAAACTGGTGGATAAAGGAAGCCCTTCAACCCTAAAAGTAGTTTTTTGCTTCTCTGAGCAAACCGAAGACTTAGCCAAACCTTCACTATTTATTTAATGGTTAGCATCAAGTAAGTGTCATGTTTAAGGATACACTTACTGCAATGAATTTTGTTAAGCTAGAGCACAGAGAATGCTAATGCCACTTTAGCCCTGTGATAACAACCAAGTAACAAGACATTCCAGGACATTTTATTGAGCTGCCACTGAAAAACTGCAGTGAAACTGCTGGTAATGGCCAAAGTGAAAATTTTCTGACAGTAGCATCACATTAACACAGGCCAAGTACAACAGCATAACAATGACGCCTAAAGAAGACCAAGAATATTGAATGCTCCTGACAACCCTTTCTGAGTATCTGGACTTGTACATGCAATCCGAAAGACAACAGATGCCAATCAAGTGATTAATACAAAATCAGAACAAGGACTTTGGTCAGTAGAACACCCAATAGCTCTTCTAAATTTATATCTCCATGAATTAAAAGAACCCAACGAAAAGCAAAAAAAAAAAAAAAAAAAAAAAAAAAAAAAAAAAAAAAAAAAAAAAAAAAAGGAGTATAATGTAAATTGGGAAGCATTTAGATTCAAAATACTCTAGAAAAGAGAATCAAAGTGTAAATCTCTCCTATGAGCAAACCTTAACACACCACCTAGTGTCACCATATCTATCTATCTATCTATCTGTCTGTCTGTCTGTCTGTCTGTCTGTCTGTCTGTCTATCTGTCATCTATCTACCTATCTATCCAGCTATTGTGACATCTGAGAACGAAAGGACTAAGGTTTCAGCCATTCTGGGACCTTTGTTTTTCTAAGCTGAACCTAAGAATCTAGGTAAGTAGAAAGGCAAAAAGAATAAGAATATAAACTGGTAGAAGGTAAACATGGAAAAAATGGTGTCAGTCTTATTCTTATGTGGGAATGTCAATGCCCATTCAAATTTAATATACACGCACATCACACTGGTATCTTTTTAAAGAGTCTCAGGTAAGCCCTATAATTCAACACTCTATAGATTCCTCCAGAAATTTGGTTATTTCTATAATCTGTTTACCTCATCTCTTCACCCTCTTGATTCATTGTCCAAGGGAATTTTTACAGGGTGTTCAGGATCTTTTTTCCTAGATAGGAGTCATAGCTATGCACCTGTTTATGCCTGCCCAAGAGCAGGGATTACAGGCATATGTCATCATACCCCAGGGATCAAATCCCTAACCCCTGAGCCTGCTTGCAGTATAAATAAGGTTCTTCATTCCCCCAGTTTTGATTGAATTAGAGGTGTGCATCTGACCAAACCAAGCAAATGAGGATTCTTTTGGAAGTTTTCTGAGACTTAGAACAGAAGTAGATGCTTTCCTTCATATGTCTATCTTGAGAGAAATCTAACCCATTCACTGGTGCTTCTCTTATAACAAAGAACCTACTGAAAATAAATTCAACATGGGTGGAAGTGGAGTCATAAGATAGCAGATTATGTACCTCCTAATCCCACAGTTGTAATAGCTCAGTCCACTGACAGATGAAGTATGTTCTCCATTTTGAAGTCTCAGTTGTGGGCCAAATACATTCCTTTTTCATTTCTTTTTTTTTTTTGGGGGGGGGGACTGGGGTTCAAACTCATGACCTTGCACTTGCCAGGAAGGCACTTGTGCCACGGAGCTATCTCCCCAGCCCCCCAGCCCCTCTTTTTTCATTTCTGAGATGAGTTTTCCAGTTTCCTGTACATAAAGAATAATTTCAACTTCTTCCTTCCATGTGCCTTATCTCCTTCTAGTTTACCCATTCAGTCCTTGTGCTCTGCATATCTCAAATTTTCAACACAAAATTTTGAATGTATCGCTTCTCACTTGTTCTAGGTGTTGCTCTCCATAGAATATTGAAACAGCAAACCTTCAATTTTGACATGCAAGAGAGTTCAGGAAGTGTTTCAGCAATTATGTAGAATCTCAGATCAAAATAAAATAGCTAACTACTTAGACATTTATCTTTTGCATGCTGACTTCTCTCTGTAGTGATACGTTTCCCACTCTAGCATTTTACTCAATTTGGTATAAGCGTGCAGTTCTTAGAATTCTGTAGCTCATAACACTTTAAGCAATTAGTGGTGATGTATTAATTATTCAAATAGAAGCTCAATTATTTTCTGCATTTGGTAATTTTGTACTCTTGACATAGTTAATGTTCTGTATCCTTGAGTTCTGTATCCATGGGTCCAATAATTGTGGGTGAAAAATATTTTTTAAAAAAGAATTGCATCTTAAATTGTTCTTTTTTCTAAGTAATCCAGAATAACAATTATTTATTTATAATATATGTTGTATTAAGTATCGTAAGTAATTTAGAGATAGGATTGGCATAGTAGCTTAGCAGATTAAAGTGTCTGCAAGTAGGCACAGGAACCAGGAGTTCTATCCCTGGGCCTGCTGTGCTGGCCCTACCCCCAGCACAAGCTGAGACAACAATTGAGCCTGGATGTGGTGGTGCCCACCCGTAATTCCAGCTCTTGGGAGGCTGTGAATAGGTTGATCACAATGAGTCTGATCTAGTAGTGAGACCCTGAAACCCTGTAGACCTTTCCCTAAAAATATAAAAAACAAAAGTAATTTAGAGATGATTGAAAGCAGTTGGATATGTATAAGTTATATGCAAATACTGTACCATTTTTCGCAAGGAACTTGCGAATTCACGGATGTTGATATCCATAGGAGTTCTGAAACCATCTCCCCCTGTGGATACCATGGAATGACTGTATTTGCATTTTAATTGTGCAACTCAGAAACAAGAAAACAGTTAGCTAGTGTGCAAGCAGAATTTTTCCAAGCACAAAAACTCCCCAGTGTCATGTAGAGATGGCATTGTTGGCATTCAGTACTTATCTCCATATTCATAACGTGTTATTTCTTTTTTATTCCCTGTAATTTTATTCCTGTTCTATCAGATGAGGTAAAAGTTCAAAGAAATATCTTTCTAAAAGCAAAGTAGTTCCAAAGTCAATTAATTCCTAAGATGCCCAACTGAGAATTAAATTATGAATTATTCAGTATGAAAGCTTGATTTCTTCCAAAAGTGGCTTACAGCTTTAAAGAGAAATTTTCCTTCCATACCTGGCACTCGTTCAGTGTAAGACAATTAATTATATTATAATATTACTCTTGAAATTAAATTTCTGATATTCAGAAATTACTAGTTCACTCTCTACTAGAGGGAAATGATTTCAGTATTTTATTTTTCATGAAGTTTAGTTTTCTTCCTGGGAAGAGGCACTAGATGTTTCCAGGACGAAACGTGGACTTACAACTGTTTTCAAAGAGAGTTACAGTTTACTAAAGAGCAATCAGCACCATAATATGTGAAATCTGGGGTAAATCCAGCATGTTTCCATCATTCCATGCCTGGCTCCCCAGCTGTGTGCCAGTCGCTGTCCATGCTTGGCCTCCTTCTATTTCTCCCTTACTTCATTCACGCTTGCGCCTAACCCACAACACACAGTACTCAGCAGGCTATGCATCATTTTCAAGAGTTCCTGTAAGGGTCTGTCTTAGTTAATTTTCTCTCATTGCTGGGACAAAATACCTGACACCCAATATCAAAGAAGGAAAGGTTTCTTTAGCTCACAGCCAGTGAAGGTTTCAGTCCATACTCGGCTGTCTCCGAGGCAAAGTGGCACATGGCAGAGGACAGCAGTTCGTGGCAGCAGAAAACAGTAAAAAGCAAAGAGAGGAGCAGTGCCTAGCAAGCCTTACTCCCTTCCTTATGGAGTATTCAGACTCTCCACCCAAGGGTGGTGTAGACTCACACCCATAATCCCAGCATTGGGTCATGAATTAATTCCAAAGTCTAGAAGCCCACTCCATGACTGCATAAGCCTTTGGCTGGGGACAACTAGATACGAACCATAACAGAGGCTAAGCTTTAAACATTTTAATTTCTGCTTAAATCAGTTTTCTTCTTTGAAAACAAAAAGGTTTTGCAAAGCCTTCAGAATGTTCTTCTCATAACTATCCAATGCTTTGCTAAGAATCGATCAACCTAAATAAATATTGCTAGGAAATCACTAGTAGTGATTTTGCACATTTGCATCTCATTGTAACACATAATATACTAATACAACATCGATAAAGCAAAAATAGACATCGCAATTACCATGGGTAATTTTAGGTAGTATAACACATTTGCTGCAAAGCCCAAATTCTTAAACCAAGAAAGGCAATAGCCATGAATCGTGATCCTTTGGAGATCATCTTATGGGTCGGTTGTTTTCCTTCCAGTGAACACTTGACACCTGGCAGAGTTCCTGGGGTCTGGCAGCTTCCTAGTAAGTTGTTGGCAAGTGAAATTCTAAGCAGGTACTTAGCCTGTGTCCATTTCATGACTGGTCACAAGCGCTGCCTGTAGTGCTTTCTGGATTGGATTTTAACAGGTCGTTAGTTTGCCAATCACATCAATCATTCTTCATTTTTATTTATGAAATAATCTATTGAGCACCCACTGACCCTTAAATCTCCTTATCACAGTTGCTGGGCCTTTCAGTCTCTTCACTGAAGTTAAATCTGCAAAATCATCAATTTAAATTGGCTGTTTCGCCGTGTGTCCTCAGCAGACTGGAAGGCACAAAGTGGGGTGAAGGAAAAGGAAAAATCGTCTTGTTTGCCTACATTGAATTCAACTCATTTTGTGAGACGCAGAAATAATGATTTGCCCCTGTTTAGGTAAAGACTAGGACTAACCCAGACTCATGGCATTTTAGGGAAAAAGATGACATGAATTTACATTTACAAATTTGTCAGGAACTGCAAGCAGCCTCCTGCTCCAGAGCAGCACAGAGTTTCTGTCTCTTCTTCTGGGTTCTCCTTACTCTGTGAGCCAGTTAGGTTTATGTTTGAATAGGCTGTGCTCACCCAGTATGTGCACTTACCCACAAAGATTTCAATCCTATTGCTACTTAAGGTAAATTCTGATTTAACTGGCTCCTGGGCCCAACACAGCCTCAATGACTGAATGATGGCTAATTCTAAATATTCAAAGGAATATTAGGAATTGTTCATTTAACCTTGGGCAAAAGATTGTATTTGTAGTTAGTAATATTTGGACATTGCTAAGTGATTCTACTTTAATCTATTTTTTTTTCTTTAAATCTTCTTGGTGTAGGGTCTCGCTATGCAGCTCAGACTCATAGTGATCCTCTTGTCTCAGTCTCCTCAACACTGGGATTACAGGCATGTGCCACCACACCCAGTTTCGGTACCTAGCACAGTACACCTGGGGTTCTGGGGCAGGCTTGTATGCTTTTCTGGGGACTGAATCCCAGTCCTTGTGCTTGCCAGGCAGGCATTTAGACAGCTGAATTATCTTCCTTACCCACTTCTTCTAGTTTAATCCTTGTTGGTAAATGGTAAATATGGTAATTTAGGCAACAGAACTTATGTGGGGAAAGTTATCCAGTTGGAATGTGGACCAGATGACTATGAAGAATGTATGTTTATAACATAATTGTTTGGTTATTTATAGGAACACTCAGAATTTTTTTCGCATACAGTAGAAAAAGTGATTTTCAAAAATATCAATGCTCAAAGTATTAGCACTTGATATTCATTACCTTTTGCAAAGAAAGTCAGTTAACATTTGGCACCCTGCCACTGATAGGAGAATGATGTCACTATTACTATGTCCTGTCTTTGATTAATTATTGTGGTTAATACATAATATTAGGCCACACTAATCCTTCTGAGATTTTCTTTTTTATTTATTTTTTTTCTTGTTTCAGAACTTTTGTTTGTTTATTTATTTACTTTTATGGCCGTCTCAGCCTGCCCTGAGGGCAGGGTTGGTGCAGCATGTGGTGCCGGGGATCGAACCATGGTCCCTGCAACCGCCCAAGCTTTCCTAAGCAGGCGCTTTAGGCCACTGAGCCATCCTGCCTGGCCCTGAGATTTTCTTTACTAGAAAATAAAGCGTAATTTACAAGGAGCAGAAAAAGAGAATCAGCTTCTCACTTAATGGATAATTTAAATTTTGAATATGATGGGCGATGTTATGTGATATGTGTAAAAATGCCATCTGCCATGGACAAAGGTATTCGAGAAGCCTTGTGTACTATTTTACTATTTTCCTATTCTTAAGATCTCACCTCGATAAGGCAAAATTTCTGAGAGTTTTTCAAGGCACACATGAAGTAGGAAAACGGTCTGTTGTCCCAAAGTTCCTAATTCTAAGAAAATGAAAGTTTAAATTAGAAATGATGTTCTCTTTTTTTTTTTTTTTTTTTTGTCTTTTTGAGACAGGGTCTCGCTATGTAGTTGAGGCTGGCCTTGAGCTCACTTTTGTAGCCCAGGCTGGTCTCGAACTTGCACTGATCCTC
This sequence comes from Myocastor coypus, assembly GCA_004027025.1. Taxonomy (NCBI): domain Eukaryota; kingdom Metazoa; phylum Chordata; class Mammalia; order Rodentia; family Myocastoridae; genus Myocastor; species Myocastor coypus. The sequence continues at coordinate 18,477 of PVJA010015023.1, forward strand.
CTGGCTCAGCCTCCCGAGTGCTGGGATTACAGGTGTGAGCCACCACACCCGGCTCCTAGAAATGATATTCTTAAAAGATTCTGCGATAACAATATTCAGGTGTTAAAATGAAAATTACCTCACAATATAGCTAAGAAATAATGAATTTTTATATTTTTCTTTCTAATTTGGTAGCATTTTAACCCTATCTTACATTCTAAAGAACAGTTTCATGACCTTTCCAACTCACATTGTTCTAATTTAGAACAGTTATCAACGCTGCACTATCATGATTCATGTACCTTCTCTACCTCCATGTCTTGTTAATTATTGAGACATGTTTAGTGTCTTTTCCTTTTTTTCTCACCCTAATAGATAAAAGGCCAAAAAATGTGAGTCAGTTATGCTTTTGCTACCTCTTAGTTCATTACAAAGGAAGTTCTGTGTTAACATCATTTGGGGAAAGTTTTATGCCCATGTAGTGTACTTTCATCAAATATTTAAAGACAACAACATATAATGTACTAAATATTGTTATTTTCTTATTTGTTATGAAATTTTGTTATATTTTTATTGCATACTTTTTTAAACAATGAAATGTTTACCTATACATGAGCTTGGGGAGGATGACAGATGTTTACTCCTTGAAGCACAGTGGTAGAAGGGCCAGAGAGGTCCCTGCAGTCCTAGCAGTGACCACAGTGAGGGCACCCTTAGAACCAGGATGTCCTCCTGTACTAACTGATGGTCAGCTAGGATCACTGATATAGCTGCAGTGCCGTCCTCTCAAGTTCTGTTAAATATGTTTTCAGAGTCATTACATATCTCTAAAATCTTCAAATTTCTCTTTAAATACTATTACCACACACCTACAAAGAAGTAAATCTTTTGAGATATTATCTATCAGACTGAAAGTTCTATATGTTTTTTATCTGACTCTGTGTACCTAAGAAATAATAATGAATGATACAGTGCTAAACTGTCCATACTCATAACAAGGACTGCCACAAATTCTACAAGTACTATTGCGTTACTGTTGATTGTCATTTTTCATGCAGAAGTTAAACTTGCATCCATCTCTGTTTATGAATGCCTTTCATAATTGTGAATTTCAGGTCTCCTACACTTGAGGGGATCAGTATTAAGTTCTATGCAATCCTGATTAAAATATCTTTAGTATATCTTACAGAGTTAAAGAAACCTTTTCTCAAATTCATTTGGAACTAGAAGAGACCCAGAATATAAAAACAATCCTAGAAAACAAAGAAAGGGCAGGAGATATCACAATCCATGACCTGAAATGATACTATAAAGCTACTGTAATAAAACCAGCATGGTACTGGCATAGAGATGGACCAGAGGGTCTATGGAACAGATTAGAAGATGCAGACACAACTGTAAACACACTCAGTCACCTTATCTTTGATAAAGGAGCCAAACATGTTGACAGGAAGAAAGCTAGCCTCTTTAACAAAGAGTGCTGGAAAAAGTGACTTTCCACATGGTAAAACTAGACCCATGTCTATCACTATGCACAAAACTACAGTCAAAATGGATCAAGTATTTAAATATTAAAACAGAAACACTAGGGGCTGGGGAGATAGCTCCGAGGCACAAGTGCCTGCTGGGCAAGTGCAAGGTCATGAGTTTGAACCCTGGTCCCACAAAAAAAAAAAAAAAAAAAAAAAAAAAAAAAAAAAAAAAAAAAAAAAAAAAAAAAAAAAAAAAAAAAAAAAAAAAAAAAAAAAAAAAAAAACAGAAACACTAAAACTTGTGAAGGAAAGTGAAGATAGAAATCTTAAAGCCATATGGGGTAGGGAGAGAGTTCATGAACGAACAAAAACTACTGTGGTGACAATATGCAATGTATTAATTATTGCAAATGTCCTACTAACCTGTTTTGAGACTGTCTCATTGTTATTTCTTTCTCATTAAAATTAATAGCATTAAAAACTGCACAGAAATCGTTCAAAATATCAACTGGGATATGATCTTTTAAAAAGTTTCTGAACTTCAAAGCATTTCTCAAACATAATAAAAATAAAATCAACAAACTGGGAAAAATGTAGTTGTTGACTATCCCCCAAACAAAGACCTTCTAGAACATACAAAGAATTAAAAAAATCAGGCTTCCAATTTCAACGACCCAGTGTAAAAATGGTTATCTGAGATGAATATATACTTCTAAGTGAAAGAAATACAAATGGCAAGTAAATATATAAAAAATTGTCCAATATCATTGGTCACTCAATAAATGAAAATTAAAACAAGTCTGAGATTCCATCTCACTCCAGAAAGAATGGCTAACATCAAGAAGTCAGCCAATAACAAATGGTGAAGAGACTATGAAGAAGAAGGAACATTTGTCCACTGCTGGTGGGAGTGCAAACTGGTACAACCACTATGGAAATCCATGTGGAGACTCCTTCAACAGCTAGGCTTGGAGAACCAATTCAAACCAGCTGCTCCTTTCCTGGGTATTTTTCCAGAAGAACTGAAAACTTCATACCACAGTGATAGATGTACACCCCTGTTTATAGCAGTGCAATTTGTTATAGCAAAATCCTGGAAACAACCAAGATGACAATCAACTGAAGAATATATAAGGAAGATGTGATATTTTTACACAATGGAGCATTACTGTGTGGATACTGGGAAAAGGGAATGAACTTATTCAAGAAGAAAGAGTTGGGGGCTTTCAGGTTAGCTCAGTGCATTAAGCACCTGCTCGGGCAATCCCAGTCAGGCACAGGGGATAGCAGTTCAATGCCCACACCCACTGTTAAGACAGCCTAAGACAGCCAAAAAAAAAAAAAAAAATCCTAGAAAGAAAGAGTTACTGAATTGAAGAGGATAAGAAAGGGCATGGGGGAAAAGTTCTATTGATGTACTTAGGCAAGATGCTTTTAACAACGGTGCGCTGCATTTCTGCTGGTTTATGGAAAGGAGAAGTTAATGCTTAATTTGTCTCATCTCTTTTTTTGTAATTTTTCTTGTCTTAATTCGTTATACATTTGTCTCTTTTTTTCTTTCTTTTTCTAATTTTAAACACATATGTCTGCTAATAAGAATAACTGGTTGGAAGACAACAGTAAAACAAGTACTGTAAAATTCATGTTTGTTAAGCGAAAATCTGTATCATTTATAATTTTTCTGTTTTAATGCTAATTTGCACTCTCCTCAAAAAATAATAAAAAAGCGATGACCAGTATTATAGAAAATCATGCAAACATTCCATGTTAGCATCTGCTGAATTTTGCTTTTCTCATCTAACTGTATCTGATTATGGATTTAATGATCATACTTTTTTTATAACTAGGAAAGGATGAGAGTAAAAGGTACAAAGCTGTGCTAGCAGTTGAAAGTAGAGAGCTTAAATATTGTAACTGACTCACTAACTTGTGTTTGAACCTTCACCTAGTTTATTTATTGCTTTACAAATTATTAATGGTATTTTCATGCTATGTAGTTGCGTTTAACTTCACTATAATAGTAGAAACAAGGCTTGATTGCCGTGCCTTTAAAATTCAATAACTTTTGCATAATAATTGAATTCTGTATTCATTGGGTATACTTTCATTTTAAAATAAGAATAATAATTACAGGTATATTAATTATATACATTTCTTTGAAGTCTAGCAATGGCAAGAAGAGTCACTATATGCATGAAGATTTTACTTTACATTCTACATTATTCAAGTTTTTGCTATACTCTGGCCTTGTGAGTTTTAATAGTCCTTTTCTGCCTTGGCAGGAATTTATCCAATTGTACAGACACGGAATATGTTTCAGCTCATTAAAAGGAAGAAGCACTTACCCTAGCAAATTTTAATGTGTTCCTCATTCCTCTTGCAAGTACTGCTAATTTCACTTTTATATAAGAAAGTTTACTAGTATTATAATTATTAAACCTTATAGTTACAAAGAGAGGATATCACCTCTTTCTCTCTTTAAAATTGGGAAAGTCCTGAGCACTGAATTATGTTTAGAAATTGTGTGTTGCATATAAGAATGTAAACATAACATTATTAAAAATTATGAAATGTAAAGAGAACTGTCCACTTCTAAAATTAAAACATCAGTTTCATAAAAGTAACATTTGTTATTTTGTGAAAAGCATGCACTACAGCATTCATACCAAATGTCCATTATTTTTTTTTAATATGTTAGGCTCAATTTAGAAGAGAATTTCTAAACATTGTTACAAATAACTTTATGATATTAGTGATAACTGACATACCTAGAAAAAGATTAGAGATGTGGTACTTATTTAATCCTGAGATTTGATACAATTTCATCAACTGGAAATAAGGAAGAAAGTAGAATCAGGGTTCAAGAATTACTCTCTTCAGACACTATCCTATTTGTCATTTGTAAGTCATTTTGTGAAATTTAATCTTGAGATAACCTTAGTTATTATAACATGTGAGGAAACCAACTCAAGCTATGCTGTGTGACTACTCTTCTTAAATGCTCATCTATCAAATTAAAAGTGCTGAAAACTTACTCAGTTGCTTCTTTCTGACATAACGTCAATCTTTTCCAAATGGGGCATAGCTATCCCTGTGTGTAATGATTTTGTGATAAGACAAAGAAAAATGTTTTAAGTCAAGAGTTAATATTTAGGTTATTTTATAATTATGGAATGGGTTATTGATTTCTTAATACTGTTATAAAGATTTCTTTCAAAATTTATTAAATACTGAGCTTATAGCATAAATATTTCATTTACTATAGTACATAGTCTATGGAATTTTCTTCATACTAAAACTTGCACACCTTTATTTGAAGCAAATACTGAAAGAAAAGGCTTGTCCCTGTAAAAAACACAAAACAAAATAAATAAAACAAAGCGATGGAGGCCATACTAATTTTCAACAAAGTGAAAATTGACATTGTCCCTGGGCTCTTTGTAGGTTCACTGGTACCTCAGCACTCTCTGATGACTTGATATTCTCCCTCTATGTCATTTGTGTGATGCAGGATCCCCTTTTCAACTCCTACCTGTGGTTTTGCTTCCAGAGCTGTGGAACAAAGTATATACATGATTGCAGATGTTTGTTTAAAGGCAGCTTGCACATAACCACACACCGTGGCTTACACTTGGCAAAACCTGTTGTGCTAATATGTCTTACATGGAGTAAAAGCTGCTTCACTGTGGCCCTGTTTTGTGTCACTACAGTAATAACTTACAAGTGAAGGGAAACAAACAAACCTTGTACATGTATGAAAAAATAAAATAGTTACACACAGTCTCTGTAATAGAGTGGTTGGATGGAAAATTTTCAACTTCTCTATGATATGCAAGGGATATGCATTCAGAATAATGCAAACTTAGATGTATTCTCCAGGAATCAGTATGCAATATAACCTCATCAAGCAATCTAAAAGATAAATATCCAATACTCTACAATGCTCTATAGCATCTCCATCATCCAGAATTATTTGCAGTTCAATGCTTCAAACATTCTTCAGGTCCAGTGTATTTTCAGGTGTACATATTAATGACAAGTATTTTATACTTTACTGGGGTGTCCAATAAATTATAGAAAATATTGGACATTTCTTTTTGAAGCTTTAGGTTACATGGTTTTGTGTAACTACATGACCATATCCTTGTTCTAGAAATATTCCAAGTAAACTAAGCTAAACTATAGTGCTCCATGGAGAAGGACTATTAAATAAAATTGTTACTTATAAAGCTTTCAATTTATATTTTTATTGATTTCTATTGTAAATATACATATTGTATATTGGAAGATTCTTTCTGCAATTTTTAGAGAATGGTCTACAGGGTGTTCAGGGTCTACCTCCAAGATTGAACTTGTACTAATCTACCTGTTTGCAGCCTCCCAAGAGCTGGGATTACAGGATCCCACCATAATGCCCAGTCTCAATTGCTGTCTCAGTGTGTCTGGGGGTGTGGCCAGCACTGCAGGCCCAGGGATTCAACTCCCTTCCCCTGAGCCTGCTCTCAGGCACTTTAAGGCACTGAGGTTTTTTTATTTTGTTTTTTGGTTTTTGTTTTTAAAGGGCAGAATAGATTTATTCGGGGAAAGTTCCTGTCGGACAGAGGGACAGGAGGGGGGGCCTGAGAGGGTTGTCCCCTCATTGAGCTATTTTGTCAGCCCTTATATAGGAATATATATATATATATATATATATATATATATATATATATATATATATATTTTTTTTTTTTTTTTTTTTAATAGCCGTCTCAGCCTGTCCTGAGGGTGGGGCTGGCGCAGCATGTGCTGCTCGGGATCCAACCATGGTCCTTGCATCCGCCTAAGCTTTCCTAAGCAGGCACTTTAGACCGCTGAGCCATCCTGCCAGCCCTGACATAGGAATATTTTTAAGAAAAAAATACATCATTTTCAAGATCTGAAAGCTTGTACAGAGAAACAAATACAGTTAATAATGACAATGTAGCTTGTATAGTGACATTATGGCTCCTATATTCCATTTAGTCCAAAGACTTATATGATCTAATTATATTACTCAATTCTATTAAAACAGAAAAATTTATTTGTTCTCTAAGTGCTGACAGTATTAAACATTTTTTTTTTTGTTTTGCTGTTTTGTTTGTTTTTTTTTTTTTTTTTTTAAGCTGTTCCCCAAAAGATGTTTGAGACATGAAGAATTCAGTTCCCATTTGGAATCTAAAATCAAGATTAAAGCCTCATAGACAGAAAAATGAGATCCTTTTTATAATATGAAGATATTTCTTGTTTATTACTCTTTCACCTTCTGTCAACCAGGGATAGTACTGTTCTACTAAAGATTGGCACATTCTAAATATATTTGAGATAACACACAATGTTCCCCAAGCTGTTTGTGAATTTCTGGACTCGACTGATCACATGCCACATATCATCCTGTGGAATTCCATGACTGTAGGTGCATGCTGCTCTGTCCTCTCTCCATTATAATATGATGACCAGCACTTATAACCGAATATAGTTCAATATTCCATAATAGTAGTGGGTTATCAGCAGTACTGGCAATGTCAAAAGCTGTTGACATGAGCCTTTTACAGCTCAGCAAATTAACATGGCTTTACTTTTGATACCTCATGGTTATACTTTTCTGATGAATGGTTAAGGCCAAGATAAAGCAAGACCTATATAACAAAAATCTCTCATTCTATTCTCTTTATATATAATTTTATCTCCTTCTCCTAAACTCCAAAATTCAACCTTACTCAGAATAATTATTCTGAATATGTTCAAGGTAAAAATATTTATGAAGAGTTCATTTACTCTAGGCACAACTTTCTTTATGAGGTGATGCCTATAAAACAGTGAACAAAACAAATATCCTGAAGGTCACAAAATGCTTAAAGTCCAATTGAAGATGGCATTATTAGCAGCATAATGAGAAAAATAGAGTGCAGCTGAAGTCGCAAGGCATCTAAAGAATCTGTAGCATGTCAAGAAATATTTTAAGGAGACATGGTATCTTGGCAGACAAGCGAGTGTAAAAAATGTTGACCATATTTATTCACAGATAATAAATGTTCCAGGAAAGATGTTCTGCAACTAAGTCACTGGCTTCAGATAAATGAAATTCTGCCTTAGAAGGAGAAGAAGGTATGTGATTTTAGATGAAGGAAAGAGAAACAGTCAGAATAAGGAATTTCATGAGGTGAGAGAAGATATGTAGAGTAGGTCATTAAGTTCCTTGTAAATTCAGAAATGCATGGTTTTGTAGGATGTTCTTTACCGTTCAAAAATCAGTTGCATTTACATTGTAATATTCCATGCTTTAGCCTTCTTTATTAGGTTTGCAATGTATTTCCCTTATATAACTCATTATGCAAGAACTGAGATCAGGTAAATCTAAAAGTTAACAGTTGTGGCCCGTAGATTTTAAAATACTGTTGAGATTTTTCTTCCATTTTTAAAATCATCATTGATAAGGTAACAATAGTAAATGTCTCAGGAAGAATGAACCTGAATGTTTGAAATACTGTTAGAAGTAGTACATTATTTACATTTTGGTGAATTACATTCTATTACATATATTTTATGCTTTTCATATATTATTTTTAGAATTTTCTAAGTGTCAAGAATAATGATTTAGTAAACAGTTGAGATAGTAGTAGTATCTGTCTCATATTCCCATAAGTGAGCATATATAGTAAATCGTATATCAAATTAATTTCTTCTTTCCATAGTCTGCTTAGACTTTACACTTTATACATTAACATACCGCATAAAACTTACACATAACATAAAAAGGGTTAAATAAAACATGTGTCACATAATTAATGAGAAAATCGGAGGCAGAAGTTTATCAAAGATTATTGCAAAATTTAGAAAAATCAAAAACTTTAAAATGCTCATTTTCTCTTTCTACCACCCTAATCAAATTGATAGCCTCTTCTTTTTAACTATCTTATTATCACATAATGTGTTTTATAGGTTCATACATCATGGAAAGATGTAATAATGCTCAATGGGGGGAAAATGAGAATCTTTCTTCCACTTTAGTTATCGTAACATAAAACAAGCCCGTCCCAGGCATCCAGGAGCTGAAATTTCTCCACATCCGACTGAACAGAACCGTACCCCATGCTTGTCCTTTGGGAGGAGAAGTCTGCAGTTTCCAAGACTTGCTCACATTACAGCAGAGTTTCTCCAAAATGTACAATGGGTTTCTTGGCTTTGGGGGACAGATTACTGAAAGAAAGCAGATTATCTTAATGAAGGAAGAAATGGGTGATGAGTACAAGTAGAAATCTCATAAAGAACTGTCTGATATGTTCCCAACCATAGCTGCTGAGACACTAAGCACCAAAATTATAGCTCCTATTAAAACTCTGTCTCATGGTTCCTTTTACCTTTTATTAATGTTTCAACATAGCATTACACAGTTTGAAATAACTTTGAGATAGTATAATGCCCTCTGTGAGCACTTGATTGCCAGAATAGATAGCAAAACCATGAAGTTTTTTAACTGAGACAGTGATTGTGAAGAAATATGGTGATGTGAAAAATGCCGAGCAAAACTCTAGCATGTGGTAGTGGCTGTGTATGGGTAAGTGACGGCCAATTAATAAAAAGGCCTTTGTGTTTTGTGTTTTTTTTTTTATCTTTAAGGCATTTTAAATGGTCACACTTAAAAATATATAGCAAATATGGTTTCCATCTGCATAAATTGTCTTAACCTAAGATAATCCTTATGGTTTCATGTGATAGCCAATGAACTAGTAGTCCTTTTTCAGCAGATGTATGTTTTTTTCTGGACCATTTTTTTAGCAAGTAATATAATTTCTGAGGTGGCAAAATACAGCTTTCATGGTAAAATAAAATAAAATTGGTAAAATAAATTTGGTATGAAAAGTTTTTGGCTAAGTGGAATAGGTAGTAGACTAGAATCTATGTTTCCAAGCAATACTAATGGCCTGACAAAAAGGTTCACTTTCCTCCAGAAAAAAATAGTAATAACAAACCAGATTAAAGTACCTTGCATAAAACTTAATGAACCTATGTGATTTTACAAATTGCACAAAATGGAAATTATTTTTTTCACCTATGATTATTATATATTGGTGTGCATATATTTAATGCATACTTACTTACTTTGCACAATTTTGAGGCGTTGTGAAGAATACCTATGAATGCATATGTGCCGTAGATTGAGACGTAACCATAGTTTGCGTCTTTTCCTGTGGTACTGATACACCTATTAAGTTAGCTAACTTATTTGCTAGCTGTTCTGTTTTGTTCTGTTCTGCTCTGTTCTGTTCTGTTCTGTTCTGTTCTGTTCTGTTCTGTTCTGTTCTGTTCTGTTCTGTTCTATTATACTTTGCTTTGATCAACTACAGAACAGAGGAGACATCTGGGGCAGAGATGAGTTTCTTTTTACACATAGCACAGTGAGTAGGATGAAGATGACTGTACTTGATTAGATCTTCATGCCCCAGATCAGACAGATGAGATGTGCAGGCCCAGAGGGACTCTGCTCTTTCTATGGGTTGTGTTGTCTTGCTTTAGGCCCTAACATTTTGCCTTAGCCCTTCAGGATGCTCCTTACAAATGCAACTCCCAGAAATGGCTTTGAAAAGAGATCCGAGGCCAGACAATATGGCTTTCCCCACAGAAACATACAGGCTGCGCAGGATCTCCCCTCAGCCTATGCTCTGCTAAGATCAAAAGTAGAATTGACTTTAACAGTTTAAAAAGTTAAATTTTAACTTTTTTAGAAATATCCTCCACTGATTATGATTAATGTAAACTCCCCTCAATCTTTAGTAGTATTAAAACAGAACAAGCGCCGCGCGTGGTGGCGCACGCCTGTAATCCCAGCACTCAGGAGGCTGAGGAAGGAGGATTGGTGCGAGTTCGAGACCAGCCTGGGCTACAAAAGTGAGCTCAGGACCAGCCTCAACTGCATAGCGAGACCCTGTCTCAAAAAGACAAAATAAATAAATAAATAAAAATAAAAAAGAAAAATAAAAAAGAACATATAATGTAGTCACTGTAATTAGCGATTTTAAAGTGTTAGTTACAAATAATGTGATTAATTTGAAGGCATTAATTATAATAGCATGATTATATTTCATCTGCTGGGTTAATTTTTCTTCCATAAAACAATGTTACTCCAGTTGAGTAATACACACTTATGGCAAATTAGAATTTGACGAAAAGAACATTTTGTTTTAAATGAAACAAATACATCACTGTGAGATGCATCTCATATTGGACGGAGAGACATTTATGTCTAATGTCAACATCAATATTTGACAGAGGATCTGAGTCCAATGACAGTGTGACAGCTGGTCCCTTATTGAGAAGAAAGGTAGCAGCTGCCATGCCACTGGGATCCATAATTTCCACAGAAGATGCCCACAATGCCAGTCTACAATTTCATGGCTTTGGAGAAAGTAGTATATTTACTTTTTCTCACTCTTTCAAATGGGTAGCTTGTGAAAATAGTGCATGTGTTGAGTTCTTTTCCTGAATAGAAAGCCATAACCCACATCCAAGTGGCAGAAGGCCCAGGCATTCACAGTTAAAAATTATCTTTCTCTAATTAATGCTATACTATTTTTTCCATTTAAATAAACTATTTGAATGACTCTTTAACTAAGTTTTCCTCAGGGTTTTCTGGCTGTCTGTGTTACTTATAATGATGCATGCCATGGTAAACTTTCATAACGGAGTTCAATAATGTTGCAAGCAGATACACAATAATAACCATATACCAACGGTGCCAGTACAAACTGACTGTGGCAATCAGAACGCCACTGGGCTATCTTTCTCCGTGACCTCCTGCGGTTCACATCGTTATGCAATGTCTGTTCTTATATAGCCATTGAAGAAACAAATTAAGTTGCAGTCTTCTTTCTTTTTCAATTATCAGAGCCATCTAGGTTTACATGAAGTAAATAAAAAAGAAAAACACTACTAAAAATAAGGTAAGATTGAATAACAGTTCTAATGTATCTTCTTACTATTAAATGATAACCATATATTTCCTAGCTACTTTTGAATCTAAATGATAACCAGAGTTGCAGTAGTTACATTTTAGGATACTGTCAGAAATTTTCTCACTTTATAGGAAACTATGGTACAGGGCTGGAGAGATAACTCAATGGACTAAGTGCCTACTTAGACAAGTGCAGGGACCAGGGTTCAATTCCTGGAACAACGTGCCATGCTAGCCTCACACAGGGGTGCGCTGAGCAGGTCACCAAGTCCGGATGTGGTGGGACATGTCTGTAATCCCAGTTCTGGGAAGGCTTAAAACCAGAGAATCACTACTAGTGCAAGCTACATAGGGAGACCTTATACCAAATACATAAAAAAAGAACTTTGTGATTCACTTACAGCTAGCAGATAAAAGAAATGTCTATAATCATTTTCTGAAATAATAAATTGTTCATTTCAACTAGCAAAGTATTAATAGCAATGAATTTCAACAGTTATAGTCTGGATTGTAACATAATACATTTTACCTAAACTCAAGTCCAAACCCAGGAGAAATAGCTCCAATACATGGTTCCCTCTTCAACAAGTTTGCCAAAACTATCAACTTGCAAGACATAAAATTATAGGGATCTATAGGGCTATGTATAGACCAGTTAAACAAGACAGCTGCATATTCATACTTAGCAATCCATATTTTAATAATCTTTCATTATAAAACAGACTATAATATGATAATTTCCAGTTTAATGCTTTGCTCTCCACCCATATAGTTGATTTGGAAAATAACACTATAGTAAGGACCAGGGATATAGCTCAACAGCATAAGTGGCTGCCCGGTAAGCACAAGGTCCCAAGTTCAATCCTTGGTACTGCAATCAGAAAAAAATATGACAGTAGTACACCAATCTATGATTATTACACTTGATGTTCTAAGAAAAAGATGTCTAGGTGATCAGTGCTGAAGCATGTGAAAGATGGGGTTAGTTCGATAAATCATACACCGAAGGGCATAAAGAGATAGCAAAACCCGAACTTATCTCTAATTTTGTTGGTAGGAAGGCAATAAGGACTAATAATAGAGCCTGTATGTTTCTTGATAATACTACTGAAAGAGACATCATGCTATATTGTACTGGTTGATACATTGTGTCAACTTGGCTGGATGACTCCGTGGCCCGGTTCCCTGTTGGTGGGAGCCCCACCCTGGGTATAATTGGTTCCTCCCTCGAGCATGACCAGGGCCTGCCTCAGATATGATTGGCTTCTCCCTAGAGAGGGATCAAAGGCACATCCTAGGGTATGATTAGTTCCACACTAGGGTACAGTGGACCCACTTCAGAATGATTGAGCACAAAGAGACTTTTTAAAGGGCTAAGGAAGTAGTCAAGACTTCACTTTTTTGGAGAAGCTTCAGTCTTTGCATTTGACCTGGACTTCATCATTTGGCTTGCAGTGCAGACTCTTCAGCCTCCGCTTGGATCTTTCACCATCCATCATAGACAGTTCAGTCTTCCATTGCAGACCCATCAGCCGACAGATAGAGACTTACATGGAGTGCTGCAGTGAAGTCCAGACCTCGGGATTGAAATATTCACTCCAGAGCATGCAGATGCCCTCTTTCTCATCTGACTCTGTGGCTGACTATTGTAAGTCAAACGTATAATTCCTTATAGATTGTATATTTTGTGTTAATATCCATTCCTTATGTTATATCAGTTCTGTTCCTCTAAGTAAAACCCTGATCAATACATATATGAATACCCGCATGCCCAATTTTGTAGCAGTACTATTCCCAATAGTCAGGCTCTACAAATAATTTAGATTTTTTTCCACGAGTGAGTTGGTCAAGAAAATGTGGTTTACTTGTACAATGAATTTATTCATCCAAAGAAGGGTGAATTTGAGTCATTTGTAGGAAAATGGATGTCTTTAAGACTATAATATTATATGACATAAATTAGACACAGGACATTGTTTCATGCTTTCTCTCATGAAAAATTCAACTTTCTGTGAAGGGTAAAATTAAAGGCAGACACTTTGGAGGAAGTGGGTATGGAGTAGACTACACTAACGGGGATCAAACTAGTTGAGATTTGTTCCTGATATCATAGAAGCAGGTTACCAGAAAGTAAAATAATAGGATGATATCTCAGACACAAACCTGGTAACCTACACAGTGGGCAGCCAAGTGTGATGGTGCATGCCTCTAATGCCTGTACTCACAAGGCTGAGTCAAGAGAATCACTGCCAGGTCTAGGCCAGTCTGGATTGAACACAGAATTCAAGACCTTCCTGTCTATAGGTCAAGATCCTGCACCAAGAAAATAAATAATGGATGAATAAATAAATATATAAATAAATTCTGTTGTCAGTATAAGCATTTTTATCCATAGGCAAGGTAGTTTAATTAGAAAATCACTAAACTTATGTTATTGCCCCACTAAATGGAAAGAGAAAATTATGTGTTCCGTATGTTTCTGGATAAGTAGGTAATAAATGGTACTGGAAGCAGGAAGCAGGCACACACTCTTCTCGTAGTAAGAGGAAAATCCAACTGGCTGAGATCAACCACTGAAAGTTGCTGCAGGGCTACCTTGCAGCTGGCAGAAATCCATTGGCCAATGTAAATTTCACATTCAAACAGCATCAGTTGGTTAGGATACTTCTCCCAACCTACAAGGAAAGCAGAAAGGAGAGAATGCACTACCTGACTGACTGTCTTAAGTACATTACTTTGTATATATCCTTCTTTATAAAGCAATGCTACAGAGCATAGAAGCAGAACAAATATCTGCTAAATATAAAAGATAAGAGAGAAGGAGATCCTGCTGTGGGTCAGTAAACTTCCATTTTCTGCTTAATTATACTTTATTGATACATTTTTCAGTAAAAATGGAAATGACAGTCACAGAGCATGTGCCCAATAAATTGTACATGAATGGGGGTTATTGAAACAACAGCAATGTATAATCTGGTAGACATTGTTATGCCCTCTCTTTTTATCACTCACTAACCCAAGAAAATTTGAGCCAATACAGTTTTCATTCAAACTTCAATTTTCTCAGTAGTAAAATCATTCTAGTAATCTATTTTATTTTCATTCGAAGGATTAACTCTTGCAATAGGATAGGCTATCATCATGTACAGAAAGCAATGTATTTCCACATATCTGGCTGCTATTATGAATTACCTAATGAAACATGAAGGCAATGTGGTAAAGCAATAGTATGTTTCAATAGTCGTAGAAAATGAAGGCTGTTCAGTGAAGCCTATGATCAACAAAGTGAAAAGTAAATTTATAGAATACAAGATCATTGGCAAACCATAAATACAACGTAAACTAGTGTCCAACATAAATAGGTAGTCTATACAATTCAATAGTTTAAAGTAATACGTTTAAGCATCATAAAAGGGTACTTATCATTACTAATCAATGTAGCTGTGATTCATCCAGATGACTGACACTGACAACAGTTTTAAAAAGCACTGTACATTGTTCCAAAGTAAATCCTGAGGGGATTCGACTAACCTTGAAAGATGTAAAAGTTACATGTTTTGCTATACAGGTCATGCTTAAGCTTGCCCTTAACCACCCAGCAGAAAAGTTTAACCACAAGGCATAAAATGGAAAGCTAGATTAGAATATTGAGCTGTAAAAAGGCTTAAATCAACAGCTTCTAACATTGCCAGTTTTACCAATAACCCACTGCGATTATTGGACATTGGATTACGTATACAGCTATTTTTCTTAGTTCAATGAGTAGGTTGTACCAATAGTAATTTGAAAAATTTTAACACCTACACCTTGGTCTCTGTATAACTAGTAGGAGGACAACAATATATATTGTATCAAATATTGAAATGCACTACTAATGTGTTTTGAAACTGTCACATTGTTATACATTGTTATTTCTTATTAAAAGTAATATAAAAAAACAAAAAAATCCTAATGCTCCAAATCTGTAACGTGTTGAGGTATTAATATTTAATTAATTTTTTGAATATTGTTTAATTAGACTTTTTGTTTTATGATTCATACTGTATCTCTGACTTACAGTCTACGTATAAGATCTGGTATGGTATTTTCTCCTAGTATTAGAAACTTTTTTTTTGAGTGGTGTATTTTTTTTTTACCATTAATTTGACACATCTGAACCAAAGCATTCACAATACTTGATATACTTTGAAGAGAATCATATACTATAGTCAAAAGGCATACCACAGAACAAGCAGAACAATTAAAGCTACATAAGGCTTTAAAAGATATCCACAGTGTATATTATTTTAATATTCATTCATTTACAAATTAAACTACCTACCATTAAACTTCTTTTTCTTTCATTACTTTAATCAAGCAAGATTCATTCAAGAAAAGGCAACTTAGGTTTTTAATGTGAGCTTTATTTTTTACTATCATGGTTAATATAACATGAGTGAAATGTTTTCTTACATCCTATATAGGAAGTATTAGAAACTTTAAAAAGAAAAATGTTAATGTTGACCGGCAAGATAGCTCAGTGGACTAAGAGCCTTCTTTGTCACTAAGCATGTGGTCAGGGGGCAGGGTTTGATCCTGGATCCCACGTGCCACTCTGGCCTCACATCCAGGTCATGTTGAGTCCATGAAGAAGTCCAAGCGAGGACATGGCTGTAATCCCAGTGCTGAGGAGGCTGAAAAAGGAAGATCATTGTGAGTCTAAGCTGTGCAGGGAGACCCTGTACCAAATGTAAAACTGAAAAATAAAAATAAAAAGAAGAAAAAGAAAAAAATGCTAATGTTATTCAAAAAGATATGCATATTAATTTAGAACATTTTATTTTTCCTTTCATGGTTAGGGCTGCAATAACCAAGTAACTATGCTTTTTCCTCTTTCTTTCTCCAGTCCCTGTCCTCAGTACTTTTGATCTTGCAAGATAAAAACCAACACTAATGTCTGGGTGAAACTAAACCTTAAAGAAGCATAAAAATTTAAAATAATTGTTCATATTATGACAAAATATTGAGGCTTTCAGGTTGCAATGAGGGGTACAGATTTGTTAAAAAGAAAAAGAAAATGCTCAGAACTACAAGGTGCTACATGACAGAAAAAAGAATAAGTTGTAAACTGGGAAAAAGAAGAAGATGGAGAATGTTGTGGCCTTTAGGCTGTCAGGAGAATACAGTGAATAGAACGAGAATTTTTCCCTTTGTATGTGGTCTCCCCATTTCCTGGTGACGCTGAAAGTCAAGAAAGTAGACTGCATGGGATGATAAGACTCAGATAGAAATCTACAGTTAGATGAGGGTGGATTGTGGACACAACGTTGTACCATTTCCAGTTCTAAAGAACTGGAACATATCACGCTGTGCACCGCTTGGTTGGAGGCAAAACGAAATCTCAGTGTAGGTGACACAAAAAGCAAGAAAATTTTACTTAACACATAACCAAAGAAAATATTAGCCAAAGAATTTTTCTAAAAACATAACATAAATGGCATTTTAATTTAAAGCTGGAATAAATTAAGACACACATTTCTAGGATCATGGATGACCAGTTGACACCCACAAGCTTAACAATTTCTGGGCCATAATAACTGTTCTCACTTGTATGCTTTTTTCGATATAATAGCAGGATGGTGGCTGATTAAAATTCAAAAGGGAAGGTAATCATTTTATTTTTCTATGGTATTTGTCTTATAATCCCAACTTTTGCAATATAAACTAGTAGGCTAATATTAATCTCTATTACTAAATATCAAGTAATTAATGTGAAGTTGCCTTTTTTATAGTAGAGCGGATGAAATGCTGGGTTTTATTGTTAAGTTCCAGACCTAGATATTTAGTAAAATACTGTTGTAGGATCTTGTTCAGTCACTAAGATTTTGCAGGCTAAGTTTCAACTTGCAATCCTCCTGCCTCACACCGATGGAGTGAGGGCATCTCAGGCGGGAACCACTGTTCCCTGTGGGAATTCAAACCGTTTTGGTAAAGAATACAAAACATATATTGTTAGCATTTTGTGCATGTTATATTTCTTATCAATATAAATTAAAGAGATTTGAAGTAATTTGACACATAGTTAACAAATAATTGTTTACTTTGCCTTACATTAATTTGTCAGCTTTTGATAACTTAAGAATGGGTACAACATAATAAAATTCATTGCTAGGGGCTGGACAGACAGCTCAGTAGAGTAAGTGCTTGCCGGACAAGCACAAGAACCTGAGTTCAATCCCTAATTCTGAAAACAAAAAATTAAATTAACAAAAAATAAAATAAAAAAAAATTCATTGCTACTCACACTGTATTTATACTAAACTGTTGTGTTTCAGCATAAATACAAAGTCGTTAATAGTAATGAGGCTGAGGTCAATAAAACTAAGTCATTTATATATTCCTTTTCTAAATAACTAAATTTATTTATTTTATATTACATCAGCACAAGAAAAATATGCATGAAATTACTATTTCTGTACAAAGCTCACAATTTCATTGATATAAGCAAGATTCTTAAGAGTACATTTAAAAATAGCATTCAAGATGGATTTATTTTAAGGATATTGAAGTTATGGGTATAGCAATAAATTGTAAATGTAAAAAATCTTGTGGACTTAGAGAGTGTGAGAAATCTCCACTTCATAAGGCAACCACTGATTTATGGAAGCATCAAAGAGAAATCTTCAAGAAGAATAAATAGAAAAATGAAGAAAGGCCAAGGTGCTCTGAAAGAATACATTTTCTTAATGCTATATCCTGTTTTATTTTAAAATATGTAGGAATTCTTGCTTTAAGTAAATCACAAAAATGATATCTGTTGTTACACAGGCCAAGAGAATCACCGAGTTCTTGCCCTAGGACACCATCATTCAGTCATTTTCTTCTGTGACATATTTATTATAAGATTGTCTTGTGCTTTGAAGGCATTGCATTCTTTATAAGTAATTTTATCCTGCACAGTATGGATAAGGTCACAACTCAGAAGACAGTGGAAAACCATGGTAGAACGGGAGGAGAGCAAGGTGATTTGGCCAGCATGATTTACACTAAGTGCTACTGCTTTAGATTCTTCATGTTCTGCAGTTTTTGCTGGTATGGCTGCAGGTCACTGTTGCAAAAGCTCCTGGCTCCTGGTAGAGGGAGTCTCATAGTCCTGCCTAACATACAGGCAGCATGTCCCCTTGAGCCACTGTGAAAATGAAAACAATAGGATGTAATAAGTTTATTGGGTCATGATTTCAGTTTTGCTACTGCTCTAATCAGCTGTGTGCTTAATAGTTTATTTTTTTTTTTGAGTTTCAATTTTTTTATTGTTTAAATTTAGCAATGGTTATATTACATTTTTTCATCATCAGATCAGTTTAGATTAATACATATAGGTATATAAGATAGATCAAACAATTAAACATTAACCTTTCTAAATCAACATTACTTTTTTTTTTCTTTTCCCCTTTCTTTTATTTGAAAGTTGACATATTGCATATTGCCCTCACAAACATTGTACAGAGTACAGCGTGTGGGCATGACCCACCTCCCTATTGATGTTGCATAGAAAAAAAGAAGGGAAAAGAATATACTTCTCTTTGGACTAAGAGGAAGCAGATATATATACAGTCAAATGTTTTGCAATTGCAGTGGGCCACCAGTGAAGCTTGTGATGTTGGAGGCTATTGAATCTAAGCCTCCTAAAGCTCATCTCACAAATCTAGCTCTGCGTTTCATGCATTGTAATTAAGGATTTTTTTTTTCCTTGCTGGATGGTCAAGTGGTCAAGGGCAAGTCGAAGCAAGACCTGCATAACAAAACATTCTTTTTTTTTTTTGTATCTTCCAGGGTCAAATCCCCTCAGGATTATGTTTGAGACGATAGACAGTCCTTTGTATTAGAATATCCGTGATGGTCAGAAAATACCATTTCCAAGCTAAGTCAAAGATATTTGAAATTCAGAAAGCCAGTGATGATAAGCTCAAGTACCTATGTTATAGAGTATTAGTATCACAAAGCTTTTCTGCTGGAGGGTTAAGAATGTAAGTTTACAGACCAAAAATTGGAGAAAAAGAAGGGCTATAAGGATAGCCAATATTTTGGCCCTAGCCCTTCAAGGTCAATAAAGACCCAGGATATAAGAGAACCTGTGCTGTAATATCCTATAACTCAGAGATGTCCCAAATTTCCTGGTCAAGGTGATTATGGGACCTCAGAGGAAAGGGATGAATGAACTGCAGTGCGTCTAAGGAGAGTCACCCAGAGAAAAACATTCTCTCAGGCTTTCACAGAAAGCAAAGTGGCCAAGCATTGGCCATGACTCGTCCCGAAGGCTGACACTAACATCAGTTCTACAAAGTACTGTCTATGTGCTTAATAGTTTAAATGGTGCGTTCATCAGATCAGAACACTTGACATTTTGAACATGACAGTTCTTTGTCTTAGGAGTCCATTCCTGTCTTTGGGAGACAGGGAGCATCTTTGGCTTCACTCCAGTAGATGACAGTAGTACCTTGCTTCAGACCCTATATAATTGGAGACAAAATTTCCTAGGGTTAAGAACTGACACTTTAATATATATATATATATATATATATATATATATATATATATATATATATATAGTTATATAGAGAGATACATAGACATATATGGCATATTCAGTACCTATTTAATATGTAGCTTTTCTTTTCAGCTTGTACCAACTTCTGTGCACTATACATTTCTACAAAATCATATGTTTCAGGTATGTTGGATAAACTATTAGCATAACTTGTTACAGTGGATTCATTATTTTCATGAAGAAATCCATGGTGAAGATTACAGAAATACAAGTCAGAAAACTACTTAATTTTTTTATTAACTTTAAGAGCAAAGCCAGGCCATGGTGGCATATGCCTATGATCCCAGCATTTGGGAGACTGAGGCAGGAGGATTGGTGCGAGTTCAGGATGAGGCTGGCTACAAAAAGTGAGCTCAAGGCCATCCTGAACTGTGAGCAAATAAATATCATACAAATATAAACAGTTTTAAAAAAGAGAGCCCGATTTTCTCATTGTTTCAATTCTTACAACTTCAATGTTTAGTTTTTCTTAAAACAACATGAGCAAGTGTTAACAGAACTGCAAAACACTGCTCAGTATTCAAACTCCAACTCGGTGAGAACAAAATGGGATGTCACAGCTCATGGCGCAGACCTACTTGAAAAATCTGATCAAAAATGCCTTACAGGGTTGGGGAGATAGCTCCATGGTCTAAGCACTGCCTGGCAAATGCAAGGACCCTGTGTTGATCCCTGGTACAGCATACAGTGTGGGCGCCCATGCCATGCGGACCACCAAAACCAGGCCTGGTGGTTCACCCCTGTAAGCCCCAATGATGGGGAGACTGAGACGGGAGTGTTGTATGTTGGGAGCTAGCAGGAAGCCAGGGAATTGATCGAGTGTGTGCAGGTGGGACTAGGCTTCCCTTTGTGGGGGCAAAAAGCTACCCCCAGGGCTGAGAAAAATATCCTTCCTGGTTCAATATAGAGCCCAAGGACACCTGCAGGGAGTTCTGGTTGTCCCCTCCCCCGCTTGGAATGTTTTCAATTTCCCCAAAGCAGTTACACAATTTCCTGTTCTTGAACACTGAATAAAAGGAAGATCCTCCTGAAGATCGAGGCTCACTTCGAGAGGGACAAGTCTCAGTGAGTCCTCTGAACTACCTTCATCAGGTCTTCTCGTCGTTTCTTTTGGCACCGACACCAGAATAGCACAACAAGTGGCGCCAGCGTGGGGCACGGAAGACGACCAGGGGTGAGTTAAGAGAGGCCTGACCGAGTGGGAAAAATACGCTCAGAGTAAGTGAGACCACCGGCAATAGTTCAGAGTAATGGGAAATTCCGCTTCAGCAGAAAAGGCGTATGTCCATCTTATAGAGACATTACTCAAAGGAGCGGGGATAAAGGTGAAACCAAAGAGTTTCGAAGAATTATTTTTCTTTATAAAAAGGCACTGTTGTTGGTTTTAGCCTAAGGGAAAGGCTGCTTTAAACTTAAGAGTTTGGAAGCAGGTTATAGAAGCTCTGCATAGAGCACAGCAACAAGGAGAACCTATACCTCTAAGTGTGTGGTCTTTGTGTAATCTTATGTCTTTGGCTTTGGAGCCCCTGCAGTCTGACTCTGAGGAATCGAGTCTGCAGCCGATTCCTCAGACTCAGGAAAGCAGTCCTACAGATGTTTCAGTTGATGAGGATAGTACAGATTGTGAGGAAAGTACCACATCTCTTAATTCATCCTTGTTGAGTAAAGAATGTAAATCAAAGAATCAAAAGATAAAGCAAACATTTTTGGCTCGTCGGCCTCTGTCCTCTGATTCCGAGGATTTTTCAGATGTTCAGGAGAGTGGGTCGGAGAAAAAGGCAGATAACGGGGAGTTACCCCGCCATATACAACAATTGACACAAATGATATCCAAATTGGTGGAGCGACTGGATGTTTCAGGTCCACCTTCAATACTTGCTAAATCTCAACCTTTGCCTCCTCCCCCAACTAATTCTTCTGCTCCTCCACATGAGCATAAACAACCTACCTCAGCTGTTGGACCTAGGGGTGCAGTAACTCAAGCTATATTACAAGGAAGGAACCAGGGAGATCCAGAGGCTTATAAAATTCCATTGGGAGTTTGCCCTGTCGTGGTTCAAGAACGCCCTACAGATGGGCGATACCCAGATGGTTATGTACAGTGGCAGTATCAACCCTTAGCTTTTCAGGTAATTAAAGATTTGAAACAAGCTGTTATGTCTTACAGAATGCAATCTAATTATGTTGTCAGCCTCTTACAAGGATTGGCAGATGAACATAGGCTTGTTCTTCATGATTGGGAAGTATTGTGTCGTGCTATTTTGGAATCAGGACAGTATCTTCAATTTCGTACCTGGTAGAAAGAGGAGGCAGAAACCCAGGATAGGATAAATAGGGGTCAAAATTCGCCTGTTGCTGTAACAGCGGACCAGCTTACTGGCTCCGGTGCATGGTTTGGTATTTCGGCTCAACTTCAGTATGATGATATGGCTATTGTTCAGACGCGTTTGTGTTGTCTTAGAGCATGGGAGAAGGTTGAAAAACCGGGAGAAGCTCAAAAGTCCTTTACTAAAATAATACAGTCTCAAAATGAGCCCTTTGTTGATTTTATCTGTCGACTTAAGGAGGCTATTGATAGAACAGTCAGACAACCTGATCTTCGGGATATGTTATTGCGAACTTTGTCTTTTGAAAATGCTAACTCACAATGTCAAAAGGTTATATGCCCATTAAAGGTTCAAGGTGCTTCATTGGAGGAATATATTAAGGCTTGTGCAGATATTGGTTCTGAGGCCTATAAAGCTAATTTATTGGCCGCCGCTTTACAAACTTCATATAAACAAAATCTTACTAAGTGTTTTAACTGTGGCAAAGTAGGGCATATGAAAAAGGATTGTAAGAAAGAAAAGAAAAGGGATAAAGATAAAACTAAGCCATCAGGCTTGTGTCTAAAATGCAAAAGAGGAAGACATTGGGCAAATGAATGTCGCTCCAAATTTGATAAAGATGGACACCCTGTACACCAGCAGGGAAACTGGACAATGGGCCCACTTCCTTGGGGCCCTGAGATAAACAATACGGGGTATCAGCAGTTTCCTTAGAACAACTCCATAATCAACCAAAATTAAGGGTCTCAGATCTTTTTCATGCCACACCAGGAGGCGCAGCCTTAGACATCGTAGCTATAGAAGATCAGTTTTTGCAACCCACTTATGGAGTATATAAAATTCGTACTAATATTTTTGGTCCTCTACCCAAGGATACTGTCAGTTTAATAATTGGGAGAAGTAGCCTTACTAGCAAAGGTGTTTTTGTTCAGTTAGGAGTAATAGATAATGACTCTGAGGGAGAGATTCTTATCATGATGTCTACCTCTATACCCTTTCAAATAGTAAGCAAACAGAGGATTGCTCAGTTACTACTGCTACCTTATATGAAAGGCAATAGCACGCCAGGGAAAAGAAAAGGAGGGTTTGGAAGCACTGATTTTTCAGTGTGGTGGTAAATGCTTCTGGGACAAAGACCCCAGTTATCTATCACTATTCAAGGCTTGGTTTTTAAAGGGTTAGCAGATACTGGGGCTGATGTTTCTATTGTATCCTCTAAGGAGTGGCCTTGTCAGTGGCCTAAGATGCCTGTTTCTGTGACATTTTCAGGAGTAGGAACCATGACTAATGTTCAACAAAGTCAAAATATGTTGGTCTGTATTGGGCCGGATGGCCAAAGAGGAAACTTACAACCCTATGTGGCAGATATTGCGATGAACCTGTGGGGGCGCGATCTATTATCCCAGTGGGGTGTGTCCCTACAGATCCCTGCAGTTTCTCAGGAGACAAAGACCTTTGCTTCAAATTCAAATTTAGAGTAATAGCCATTGCTCCCAGCATCGCCCTCCCCCTTAAGTGGTTAACAAAACAGCCTATTTGGGTGGAGCAATGGCCTTTAACAAAAGAGAAGCTTTAGGCTCTTGAAAAAATAATTCAAGAATTGCTAAAAGAGGACAGAATAGAAAGTTCTGTCAGTCCCTGGAATTCCCCAGTATTTGTCATTAAAAAGAAGTCAGGTAAATGGAGATTAATTACAGATTTAAGAAGGATTAATGCTGTTATTCAGCCAATGGGTGCGTTGCAGCTTGGCCTGCCACAACCTAGTATGATTCCCAAAAACTGGTTGTTAACCATTATAGATTTAAAGGATTGCTTTTATACTATACCCCTTCAGCCTAAGATAGAGAAAAGTTTGCTTTTACAGTCCCCTCCTTAAATAATAACAAACCTACTTCCAGGTATCAATGGAAAGTCTTGCCTCAGGGAATGTTAAACAGTCCGAGGCTTTGTCACCTTTATGTGAACCAATCTCTGGAAAAGTTAAGATGTTTATTTCCCTCAGCATTAATCTTACACTATATGGACGATTTATTGTTTGCCCATCCTGACCAATCTAAATTAAAACAACTTCTTGCTAAGGCTGAGTCAGTCTTAGGAGAATATGGATTGATTATAGCCAAAGAAAAAATACAAGAACAACCACCTTTGGAATACCTAGGTAATAAATTAGATCAAACCCGTGTCTGGCCTCAAAAGGTTCAATTATGGCGAGATTGTATGCACACTTTAAATGATTTTCAAAAATTGCTGGGAGATATTAATTGGCTTAGGCCTTCCTTAGGAATTCCCACCTATGCTCTGAAAAACTTATTTCTCACATTACAAGGGGACCCTGCCTTAGATAGTCCCCGGTTTCTAAGTACTTTAGCTGAAAAGGAACTTTTACAGATTGAACAAATTATGCAGACTGCTTATTTGGATAGAGTTAATCCTAATCAGCCGGTTGTACTAGTTGTTTTTCCATCGCAACACTCACCTACAGGAATTTTTTGGCAGAAAGATCGTATTTTAGAATGGCTATTTTTGCCTAATAAAGAGCAGAAAAAGTTATCCACTTATCTGGATAAAATTTGTAAAATTATTACTAAAGGTAGATTAAGACTTCGTTGTCTTATTGGCACAGAGCCACAACAAATTATAGTGCCACTTACTCAACAAGAAATTCTATGTCAGTATAAATTTTCAAATGAATGGCAACTTGCTTTACAAGATTTTTTGGGTGACATTCACAATAATTTTCCCAAAAATAAACGACTTCAATTTCTTAAAAGAACCTAATGGATTTTACCTTCTATTGTTAAAACTAAACCTATTCCCAAAGCAGATACATTTTTTACGGATGCCAATAAACTCGGCATGGCAGGATATACAGGTCCTAAAACTAGAATTGAGCAAACTTCTTTTTGCTCTGTTCAAAAGGCAGAGTTAGCCGCCATTATTATATTACTTCAAGATTACTCTGACCCATTAAATCTTGTAACTGACTCCCAGTATGCTGAACATACAATAAAAGAAGTAGAAACTGCCACCTTAATTGTAGATGGTTCAGAATTAATACAGTTATTTTCTATACTGCAGCTTCTTATCACAAATAGAAGTCAGCCTCTTTTTATTACACATATTAGAGCTCATACTGCATTGCCTGGCCCTATGTCAGCAGGAAATGAACAGATAGATCGGTTACTTATAGGTAATGCTCGAGCTGTCATGGATTTCCATGCTTCCACTCATACTAATAAACAAGGGCTTATTCATAAATTTAATATCACACACAAACAGGCGCAACATATCTTAAACTCTTGCTCACAATGCAGTGCTCTACAAGGTCATCACTTTCCTCAAGGAGTAAATCCAAGAGGAAATGCAGCCAATCAGCTGTGGCAGATGGATGTTACCCATATTCCTTCTTTTGGAAAATTACAGTATATTCATATGTCCATAGACACATTCTCAGGTTTTCGATGGGCTGCCCCTTTACCCAGTGAAAAGAGTCAATATGTCATACAACATTTGTTAGAAGCATTTAACGTAATGGGAGTCCCACGTCAGATTAAAATCGACAATGCACCTGCTTATCTTAGTAAAGTGTTAAAAAAACTTTTTTAAACATTGGAACATTAATCATATTACAGGTATTCCTTATAACCCCCAAGGTCAAGCAATTATAGAAAGAGCTAATAGAAGTTTAAAAGAGATGCTTATTAAACAAAAAGGGGGGAATAGTATGGGAATACATATGAATATTCCTAGACTAATAATACAAAAAGCCTTATTCACGTTAAATTTTTTAAATCGGCTGCCAGATGGATCTTCTGCTGCAGACCGTCACTGGACAAAAGAAGTGAGCGTTCCTTTGCAACAGCCTGTTTTCTTTCTAAATGATATTGATCAGTGGGTTCCAGGAGTTATCCAGAGATGGGGCAGAGGTTTTGCTTGTGTTCTTACAGATACTGGAAAAATTTGGGTACCATGTCGACGAATAAAACCTAGAAAATGAGTAAGTAAACATTCTGATATAAAATCTCTGCTTGATGAGAAAAAACTCGCTTGATACTTTATAGGACACTAAGAGATAAATTTCCTAGAATTGGAACTGGGAGAAAACTAGGGAGAGAAAACAAAAAGAGATGAAAAAAGTAGCTGCCTTATTGCAGTTTCAAATCCAAAGGTCTGATTCTCTTGGCTCCAAGAAGAGCTCAATGATGATAAAGTTCACCTGCTATGGCTGTTGGAAACCAGGCCAGAATAAGAGGGATTTTCTCAAGAGGCCCACAAGCCATGCCCTGACTGCCAAAGCAGCTGCTAGAAGTGAGACTGCACTCTGAGGCGTAGGCCCTAGAGCTCAGACTCAGCTTTCCAGAAGGTCCAGTAGGACTGAAGGGCACTGAGCCTGCCTGCTCCCTCTGGCCAGACAGCCTTTGTCATCTCCATGGAGGAGCCCTAGGAAGTCATGACCAAAAGGAAAACCCAGCCTTTTGCTGGACATTGGCACAGGTCTCTTTGCTTTTCTCTAACCCTGACTTTTCTTCCAGTTATCATACCTCAAACACTAAAATAAAACATGCAAATTAAAATTAGCTTAATGATGTCACTGTTCTCTTACAAAGATAACTAAGAAGAGAAAAAATAGGGTATTCTGGTTTTCACGAGTCCTTAAAGTTTAGAGATGGATAAAAACTAAAGGGACTTATAACAAACTGTCAGACTCCATAAATGAAAAGGTCTACACTGTTTCACCTACACAAGATAATAAAGCCTGGTGTCTCTTGAGGGTTGTTAGGTAGAACCTCTGGAGAGTATCTCTGACTGCCGATCCCCAACAGCGACCCTTTTCAGCCTGAAGAAGCCAGAGCGGTCGTCGTCCATATCTCCCTCATGGCAGTTCAGATTACTTCTTCAGAGGGGGATCCTTATAAGCGGCCAAGTTAGACAGAAATATTATAGGCAGTCAGGGCTAAGCCCTCAAAAGAGACAACACCAAAGGCAAAAAATCTGACAGCTATCCGAGGGACAGATACTCCTACTGTGGGTCAGAATTAAACGCCAAAGGTCAAACAAATGCTGACCTCTTTTAAGATTGACATCTAGGATTAATCATCACCCAAAGGGAGCCAGAGGAGCAAACCGTTGGGAGACCACCCATCAGAGATCGGTTTTTTCTTCTTTCATCAATATGATGGCTTTATTGTCAATTCTGGTGAGTATTAAAGGTAATTTTAGTTATTGGGTTTATGTTCCAAATTCAGCATTGAATAGAGTTCACTGTTGGAAGAAGTCTAATAAATAATAACACCAAGGTAAGGGAAGAAAAGGACCTTTTTCTTCCCCAGGTAAAGTACTTTAACGGTGTAGGTGCTAATAGAATATTTCCACTGCCAGATCTGCCATCCTGCCAGAATACCAATGTTGCTTATCTTAATGATTAGGATTCATTGAGAAATCTGTAGA
>PVJA010015024.1:0-25644 GCA_004027025.1 Myocastor coypus
ACCAACGTCAGAGTGCCAACTCCAGCTTCCTCATAAAAACGTCATCTTCTTCCAACGGCAGGGAAGCCAGGGCTTTTTTGGAGGACAAGCCTGGAGAGGATGGCGGGCGTCCAGGTCTCTGCCTCAATGAAGCGTCCTCCGGAAGCACATCCGTGAAGCCAGCGAAGCTCAGCGGTGTCCCGGGCCTGGGGCATGGGGAGGCAGAGGGTGTCTCTGGCCAGATGTGAAGGCAAGCCACAGGAGCACGCAGGGACACCAGCATCCCGCAGGTCCAGCCACGCGGCAGCTGTCAGCAGCCGACACCTGCGCAGCACCCCGGCTCTGCGTGCCCGGGCAGTGGAGCCTGGCCTGCTGCGCTAGCCGCTGAACTCTCGCACTCAAGTCGCTTCACCTTGGGAGGGATTTGGACTTTCTCCTCGTGTCTGTTTTCAGGACTGGTGGTGGAGCCCAGGCGCTCACGGCAGATGCAGCCAACAGCTCGAGCACCGAGCACCGGGCCCCCACTGCCTCAAGCACCACACAACCCAGCGCGTGGGTCAAAGCATCGTCCACTGCTGAGGAGAACAGGTCCAGCCGACCCCTGCGTGCCTAAGATTCACCTTGGTCTCACAACTGAAAGAACCGACGTGGAGCGCCAGATTCTAGCCAGGCGTGGAAGCTTTCCAAACTTCATCTATTAAAACCCAGTGAAGTCCATAGTTACGCTCATTTGAAAACTCATTTATTTCCAACTACAAAATAAACAACAGCAAGGTGCTTAGCAGATGCCCCTTGAAGTGGCAGCTCTGCCCAGAACCTTCTGGAGCTTCCTCAGCAGGCAGAGGTGAGAGCTGAGCAGAAGCTGGACATGACAGAGAAACCGGCCCAAGACCTGAAACTTGAAACGCGGATGACAAACCATCTCTGCCGTCAGCGGGCGTGGCGATGCAGGCCTGTCAAGCCAGGATCTCGGCGGGTGAGGGAAGAGGGTCCCAGGATCCAGCTCAGCTTGGCCAATTTAGTGAAATAGTGAGACCGCCTCAGAGTGAAGAGGAAAAGATTACAGCATGCTGGGGATGCAGCTCAGTGTGACAGCTGCAGGTTCAGGTTCCAGCACTTTTTTTAAAAGCCACCATTCCAGCCTGGTGTGTTGGCAGCTGTAATCCCAGCATGCAGGAGGCTGAGGCGGGAGGACTGCTACAGCACCCCATAGGGAGTTCAAGGCCAGTGGAAATTACATAGCAGGACTTTCTCTCCAAAACACATAATTCTGTCTACAAGATAAAATACACTGTTAAGATGTATCTATAATAACATGCCTATGAAATATAACTGGGCCACACACAGCACCAGCAATTCCAAACCACAATTACTTCACAAAAAGTTAAAATTATAATGTAATCTACGAAGCACTGCAAGTGCCTTTGAAATTGACTGACTTGGGCTCTACGGATGGCCAGAGGCACGGACCTTTGCCCCGGCTACTTGGCATGGCTGGCAGGGTCTCAGGGGACAGAGGCAGCTGACGTGCAGGGCGGTCACACTCATATCCACATGATTCCAACCCTGACTGGAGCCAGCATCCTGGCCCACCCGACACACAGGACCCCGAAGCTCCGGGGCCCACAGTACCTCACACCCTTTTTTTCTTGCACAGTGCTGACCATCTCAGGCACATGTACACATAAACGCTTTGCAGGCATGACAGTGTACAAAGCCCCCAAACCCAATGCCCAAAATGACACTGGCCAGTGGGAGCTTGTGGCCACCGCACGGGGCCCCACAAGAGGGGCCGGCGTCACCAGTGAGGCCCCTCCTCCCCATCACCAGTGAGGCCCCTCCTCCCCATCACCAGTCCTGGAAGCCCAAGCACGGAGGCTGCTGTGATCTCCACCGAGTGCACCCCAGGCCCACACAACCCCGAGCCGCAGCCGCACATCCATACACTGCAGCCAGGGGCTGCCCAGAACCAACGCAGCCTCTCTTTTCTGGTGTTGGGGGCAACAATGGGCCTCTGCGTGCTGGCGAGTGCTCTGGCCCTGAGCTGCACCGCCAGATCATTGCTTTTGTTTTTCAGGGTCTCACCATGTAGTCCATGTTGTTCTTGAACTCACTACCTCAAACTCACGCTGATCCTCTGCCTCAGCCTCCCGAGTGTTGCGATTGTAGCTGTGCCTCATGATGCCTGGCATTGCTTTCACAAAGAGAAGGGCGCCCAACATAGCTAAGACAGGGCCCAGCAGGATGGCTCAGTGGTCTAAAGCGCCTGCTTAAGAAGGTTTGGGCGGCTGCAGGGACCGTGGTTTGATCCCCGGCACCACATGCTGTGCCAGTCCTGCCCTCAGGGGAGGCTGAGCTGGCCATAAAAATAAATAAATAAACAAAAACATAGCTAAGACAGAAGCCACCATGATGACACTCATCTCCTAGAGCCCAGTGTCCTCGGAATGGTGACAAGCACCAGGACTATGCAGAAGTCATAGGGTCTACTTGGTAAACCAAAGCCCCCTTCAGCAAGTGGGGCACAGACCTCTTCTGAAGAGAGTGATATGCCCCATAGGAGTGTTTCCCCCCGTGAAGCCATCAGCCAGAGGGACATCAAAACAGCAAAGGCCACTGCTATGGTTTATGTCTAGTTGTCCCCCCAAAGCCTCATGCAATCATTGGGCAGGGACTTCTAGAGTTTGAGACTTGATTCATGATCCCTGGGACTGATGGGATTATGGGTCTAAGTACTTCTGGGATTATGGGTGTGGCCTAAATTGGATAGGCTGAGGCAGACAGCCTGAACGTAATATAAAGAGAGACAGACAGACAAACTCATGCTGTTGCTGTCTGCTGCCCTGGTTGGTTGACTGCCTCTGTCGCGATTGTTGCTGTTCTGCTACCATGAACTGGATGTTCTCTGCCCTGTTCTACTCAGCCTTGGGCCAGCTGAATATGGACCGAAGCCTCTAGTAACTGTGAGTTACTGGAGGTAACTTCCTTCATTTTGAGTGTCAGGTATTTGTCCAGCAATGAGTAAAAAGTAACTAAGACAGCCACCTTGTCCCTGTCATTCATTCCAGACCCTCCCAGGATGTCACCCCGGGCTGGAGCTGAACTGATCCCCAGTCCCCTCAGGGAGCTGAGCCTCTGCACCCTTGTATGCCTTCAAGCCTCATCCTCCCTCCTGTCTCCCTCTCCAGTCCCTATCCCTGCCCTGCCCCTGGCAACTGAGTCAGTCTGGTCCCCGAAACGCAAGCTGGGGACTCAGTCTGGAAGCCATGAGGGCTGTGTCACCTCCAGATGCACCCGAGGTGTTATTTTCACCCGAGTCCACAGTTCTTTTGGAAAGATCTGGTGTCTCCTGGATTTTGCTGGTTGTATCCCAGCTGACCGACACTGGGCGTTACTTGGAAAACATTCCACTTAAGAGAGAAATTTGGCCTTCATGGGGAACATGGGACATAGAGCAGGCAGTGGACTCAGCACACAAGGAACGGACACTTGGGCCTGGAAGAGAGGGCAGGGAGTCACCAGGCCATGAGCAGAGCAGCTACGGGAGGTCACCGTGATGACGTGGACACGAGGGCCCTGCATAGACCAAGAGTGGGGGGTCACCAGGGGAAGGGATAACGCTCCATGCTGCGATTTTACATCTGCCACGACAGGTGACAGGTGGTACCCCACAAGCACAAAACTGAAGCTCAGTGGACCGCAGCACCTTTCACAGGACGCTACTACAGACTGCCACAGCCTCACAACAGGGCAGGCACAGCTCTCCCTTGTGGGAAGACAAGACAGCGTCGTCGAGGCAGAGGCCCACAGCGAGCAGAGCTGGCAGCGGGGTCTGGCCTCACAGTGCCAGGAGGGAGGCAGGGGCACCAGCCATAGGACCAGGTCTGGCTCCTCTCTGGGCCGCCAGCACCACTCCCCAACCACATGGGCCACCGGGGCTGCCCACAACGTGCCCAGGATCCCAGCACTCAGGAGACTGAGGCAGGAGGATTACAAGTTCCAGCCCAGCCTGGACAACTCAGAAAGACATAAAATTTAAAGCAGGAAGGAGGTGAGGTTAGGGGCGGGTGTGGCTCAGTGTGAAGTCCCTGGCTTCCATTCTTAGTGCTGTAAATAAATGACTGAATAAATAAGAAGGCCCTGGGTTGAACCCTCAGAACGGGGGCTTGGAAGGAGAACAACACACAGGCAAAGGCGACCCTGGGAAGCAGCTGGCACCCCCAGCTGAGGAGGGGGAGGAACCCACGTTCCACTTGCAGTTCACACCTCCTGGCTCCCACCAGCGCCCTCGCCTGACTGGCTCCTCCAGGAGAGGCTCAGCCTGTCCAAAGGCCCTGCGGCAGCACTCGCCAGCAGGAGAGAGGCATGGGATCTGGGGCTTTACTGGGAGACACGGGCACCTTCTGGGTTTCCAACCGACGAGCGACACATACGACTTCTGTTCCCCATTCTGGGAGTGCAGCCTCTGAACAACTGCACTGGCCGGGCCCAGTGGCCCAGGCTTCAGACACCTGTGGCCTGGGAGCCTGAGGCAGGAGGGCGGCAAATGAGAGACCGGTCCCAAGCCTTAACAGAAAAAAATTTAGGTGCTTTGTTTTGATTTAAGGGCCAGGGACGCAGCCTAGACCCAGTCCCCCATCACACACAGATGACAGTGTCCTGGTGCTCTTTCTAAAGAACCACACTCCTCCACGGCACCACTCAGGAGCCACGATTTGTATTCGTATATAGTTATATGGCCGTTGGTCTGGTGTCCATTTCTGCTAGCAGGGCGGATTAAGGTACATGCTCCTCCCGTCCTTGTCCTTCCCTCCCTCCCTCCCTCCCTCCTCCCACCCCTCCTCCCTTCAACTCAGGGCAGTCTGCCGCCAATGCATACCTGCTGAATCAATTAACTAACAAATGCTAACTCCTGGGATAAAGTTGCTTCAAGCACGCATGATTTGCGAGGACATCCCCACTTCTTGTCTTTTTTATACTCCTGAAAGCTGCCCAACTTCCTCTTCCATAAATGAATTCAACATCAGACTCACTGCTACCTCCTTAGAGTCTGGCTGCACTAGAACCAGAGCCGGATACTTTCACTGACCTGAAACATTTGAATCTATCTGCAGCGAGTCCAGGCCAGGCATCCCGAGTGGAAGAAGGTAAATCCACTCTGTGAAGGGGGAGAGAAGGCTAACTGCGGAAGCTGCCAGAAGAAAGTGACAGTCCAGACTTCTCTGGCCCGGGGGCGAGCAATCTTTGCGCAAAGCCCCTAGCCCAGCCCACACCATGCCTGCCACTGCCTGCCTCTCCTGGGTGACTGTATCATCTCGCGCAGGGACAACAGAAGAAAATACCCAGGCCTCCTCCAGCTGCAGACCTTCCATTTGAAGCCCACGCTGCAGGTCTGCAACTAGTACACACTCCCTGTCCCCAAAGCTGGGGGAGGACAGATCCCCCAGCTGCAAGGCCCACGTAGCCAACTCTGGAGCAGTTTCCCAGGTTTCTTCCCAAAACCACCCAGGCCCGCGACGACTGTGCCTAACGCCCCCTAGGAGACAAGCAGAGCTGGCTGCTTGCAGGGCAAGACGCCGGAGTGGTGGCTCCGGAGAATGGACAGAGGGGAGTGGTCCCTTCCCTCCACACTCCAGGATACTGTGCCGGGTTGCCGAGAGGCGTGAACCATGTGGGCCTTCCCAAGCGCAGGCTCCGGGATGCGTTCCACGAAGCTAGCCCAACCCACATACGTGTGCCAGTGCTCAGAGACGTTCGCATCAGAGGGTGACGCACTTGAACACTGCTTTCCACCGGGCAACAGGTGCCCAGGCTTGTGGTTTCGGGTTTCTCCCTATGTAAACGTCCTCGCTTTATTTTCAAGTGACACGGAAATACTTGTGGAGACCATTTTCAGAGCATTAGTTTACAATGCTTGGGCTGGCTGGAGCGCCAGCGTGCGTACACACAGGCCACAGATTCAGGAGGAAGCGGGCAGAGCGTTGGTCACTCTCCACTCTCAGTGTGCGCTGTCCCCACGCCGCATGTCTTATCGCTCTGCCCCAGCTAAAGTGATTCCGACTGCCATGCCACATGCTCGGTTTGTCTCCTGCTAATCATCCTTCCTTCCCGCCCGTGACTGGCAGGCTTCACCCCAGTGAGCTAATGCAGGACAGCTAATTATCTGCCCGTCCACCTTGCCGCTGCTCGCCCGGCAACTTTTATCTGCACAGTGCAGCTGCGGTCCGCGTTTGAAGCGCAAAGTCAGCCCCTGCTAGAGCGGCAAGACGCTCATCGCTAATGATGCCTCCGCTCTTTGAAGCAACTGCTCAAGGCCTAATTAAACATTCACATTTTCTCTCTCCGATCTATTTCCACTGTCCTTCCACCCGGGACCTCCAAGTACCTTCTAAAATATTCCATGCAAAACTAAAATTTAGGGGGGAAATCCAAAGAGGGTTGAGGAAGAAATATGGTTCCATCTCGGGCTTCGATGGCATCTTTAAAATAATGGTTGTAGCTGGAAGAGAACAAGACATTATCATGGCCCAGATAAAAACTGACTGGCTTCTACTCTGCAATTACAAAAAAGCATAATATTTCCAGGGAAATATCGACATAAGCTGCTTTTCTGTCTCCCCACCCTCAGCATTTAGGCAGCGTAGCCCTGCAAACTGTAATTAACTCAGCTGGCTTTACGAAGCTCCGGGGAGAAAAACTATCTCCGAGCCCAGAAAAAAGAAGGCAAGCTAAGGCAGGGCCCAAATGAGCTTTATTTAGCTTCAGCAAACAACTCTTCCAAAGCAATAATATTATTGCAATTGACTTGTATGCACACACGTGCGCGCACACGCACACACACACATGCACACACCCACCTCCACACTCCTACTAAGTAGGAGGGACAGGTAAGCCATCAAGGCCAATGTCAAAAGAGAAAGAAAACTACTGGTGGAGTTTCCTTCAGGGGCTTATATACAAACAAACACTAAATATCTGAAGTTGTTCCTCCCCTCAGAACTTACTTCTTCAACAACACTTTTTTTTAAACAAAGAAAAATGACTGGTGATAAAGAGCTACCTCCCAATTACATTTGCTCCTAAAAGAAGCAGCAAAGACTGGGCACGGTGGCACACGCCTATGATCCCAGCTCTTAGGAGGCTGTAAACAGGCAGATCAGTATGACTCTGATCTAGTACTGAGACCCTGAACACCCTGGAGACCCTTTGCTAAAAAAATACAAAAAATAAAATAAAGCAGCAAAGCCAAGGACACAACAGGAAGCAGGGAGAGGTTTTTCTTAGAAAGGGAAGAGACTGAGGCACGGATGAGGCATGAGGGGTGTGGAGGGGATCGAGGCACGGAGGAAGACCCGCTTTCCGAGCCAGGTCCTCACAGCAGCGTGGGCACAGCGGGATGCTAGTGGGGACCAGTAGAAATGCACATCTATAAATAAACTCTTAAAAATCTGACGTTTTCATAAGGCTCAGAATTTCTGAACTTTCCTCAGTACCTCGGTGACTTAACCATTTAAGTAACAGCTTGACCAGGAAAAATCAGTCAGCTGTCCAATGAGACCAGCAGTTTTAAATTCCCAGCCCCCACTCAACAAACTGGGCAAACATTCTTCCCAAAACCAGAGTCTGAGCTGCTAAGTTTCCTTTTCCAGCTTAAAGAATGAAAATAAGACCCCTGCAGTAGGGGATCCTGAAAGGCTCAAAAAGCACAAATCCTCAGGCCAGACTGCGTGCGAGTCACCCACCCGCATCTGGCTGGTGATGTCTCCAGAGAGCTGGGTCTCCTGCCCTACCTCATTTTCCAGAAGGAGTCCAGGGAAAATGAAGGTGGTCAATCTGACTTCCTCTGGGGTCCACCTAGGTCCTGCCGGGCCCTGGGTCCTGGGGCTCAAGGACAGAGGTGCGGCCCGTGGCCAGGCTGCTGAGCCTGGTCTGCCGCCCAAGGACAGGTGGTGGATGGGCAGTGAAGGCTGCAGACCGAGCAGGCGCCTGAAGCCCCCTGCTGATTTTCTAGGGTTCCCCTCTTGCTCGGGTCTCCTTTGCTTTCCTTGCTGGCTGGAGAGGCAGCTAGTTCTGACCAGCATTAAGCTGCTGCCCCTGGGCAGTTGGTGTCATGCAACAGGCCTGTCCCATGTCACCTAAGGGTACAGGCATGTGCATGGCCCTGAGCCGCCTGGCAGCAAGACCCAGCTGCAGCCCCATCATGCACTTGCTGAGCAGCCTGATAGGTGGCACCTTCTCGGGCTGGCCTGTGGGTACACTGACATCCCCACCCCCACCACACGCAGTGCTACTCTGACACTAACCAACGCATAGCCCAGGCCTGCCCGACACAGCCTAAACAGGACATGCAGGCGTGACCACACCAATGCAGTCGCCGGGTGGCTCACCCAGGACGGTTACCAGCTCCCCGTCACTGCCCAGACCTCCACCTGCCCACCGCTGAGGGTGGCACAGGCTTCCTCCCTGGGCCCCCTGAGTGTTTTGGCCCAGGCACTGGCACCCGGCTGCAGACACCTTCACTTGTCCCTCACAGTGGTTTTTTTCCTGAGTGAGCTGCCCCATCTCAGTGGCCCAGCCACCTCTGGAGGGCAGCAAACATGCGGCCTCGCTGTTCCATGCTCACTGCCCTGCAGGCACTGCCCTGGGCCCTCCCCACCCACTTGCCCTGCTCTTCCTTGCCGCCCGCCCTCTGCCAATGTTGGAGCTGGCGGGGCCCCGCCCCACATTACAGTGCTTCTTCCCATGTCATTTCACCCTGCCAGGGTGGTGTCACCTCCCTGGTAAGACAGGCCCTTGGGGAAGGTCCTGTGTGCCCCTCGGTCCTGCAGATATCCATCCTGCCTCAGAGTACTGGAAGCCAGGGTTCTGGTGGAGCCAGGCTCACCCTGGCCTGCGCCCACTTGCTGCTCACCCGGCTGCATTGGCTACTGTCTCCTTGTTGAGGCCTCAAACCCCAAACCCAGTGGTCACAAGAGGAGGGAACCACTCGGGCCTCCGGTCTGCACAGGGACCCATCTGCGGCTTGCAGGGAAGAAACAGCTTGTGGCATGGCGGTAGGACACAACCAAGAGGTAGGGAGGGTCACAGGGGAGGAAGAGGTGGAGACGCAGCAGCCCGTCCGCCAACCAGCAGCGGCTGGGGCAGGAGCACGTACCTAGAGTCGTACGCAGGACCGCACACCGGCAGGCAGCGCCGTGCCACTGAGCTGCGTCCCCAGCCCTAGGTGCACATTCTTAGGCCACCGTCTTTACTTGTGCATATTTCTGAGAGCCTCTGTAGTGAAAAGTTTAAAACTAAATGTCTTAAGTTACTGTTCTGTGGTTGCTGAGACAAATACCTGACACACAAGCTTGGAGGGGGAAAGGTTTATTTAGATCACAGTTACTGGAGGTTTCAAGACGCTGCCCCCACTTTATAGGGTCTAGAGGAGAGATTGGGGTGCTGCCCTGTCCAGGATGGCTCGCTCCATACCTCCGAGAAACTGGTGCCTGGGGAAGGGGTGGGGGCCGCGGACAGGGCATGCGCGTGCTGTCAGTTTAACCTTTTGCAACTCTCTTGGTCCCGCCCCTTCAAGCCCCGCCCCTGGCGCTGCATACTTGACAGTCCCATGATTTACCTGAGGCTTTGGGGGGGCAACTAGCTACAAACCACAACACTAAATAATTATAACGGTTCCAGTATTTTTCTCCAAAATTCCCCCAAACATGACCTGCATCTCCTGCCCAAGGTCTGTACGTGACACGTTAGGGCCCACGCAGGAGAGGACCACACTGTACCCTGGGAGGCTGAGGCAGGAGGACTGCAAGTTCAAACCAGCCTGGGCAGCTCCACCACTTGGAGAAGCCTTGTCTCAAAACAAAAGCAGTCTGGGGATGCGCAGCTCAGGACGAAGGCCTGAATTTCAACCCAATCACCACGGCTCTTTCCCTCTCCGCAAAAGAATAGGTTTCCTGATTCTCTCAGGCTCGGGAGCTCTGCACCCCTGAACACTCTGGCCCCACACGTTTACTTCTGCTCACCACTGCTCTCAGGTTATTTTTCTAAAACACGGCTCCACTGCTGATCGGCAGGAAGGGTGAGCGCCCTGAGCCCAGGGCGCTGAGCGCCAGCTGGAGCTGCACTGGGAGAAGCAGCCGCGCCAGAACCTCACCCTCGCAGCTTGAATCTTACGCTGGGCAAGAAGATGCAAAATAAAGCTCACTCCACCTCAGGCCAACCTCGCAGGCCCGAAAGGCTTGGCCTACTTATCCCCATAAGTTCAAGGAATCGGATCCCCACGCAGCGACCGGAAGGAGCAGGGGCAGGTTAAACAGTGTGAAGCTGCGGCTCCCCTTCCCCAGCCCTACTGCAACCACGGGTCCGCGAGGAGGCTGCAGGAAGTCCTGGACCCACAGGACGCCCCTTTGAGCCATTGCACTCCAACCCACTTGTGCCCTGAGCCCTGAGTCCATGGTCAGTTTTCTTCTGCTCCAAAAACTCAGCTTCGGAAGCAGTGATACAGCAGTCCTCCTACGTTTTTATTACGTGCAGCAGGTGCCCCGTTATTTGCAAACAGGTGGTTTCACCTCCTCAAATACTGCACGGGTCCACATCTTTCCAAACCAGGTCCATCCTGGGATGGATGACAAAGCATAGGCCTCACCTAGCAAGTACACAACACCACCTGCGGCTGTACAGAACCACCAGGACACACAGGCCCCGATATCACCAGAGTACCAAATCAGGGGCTGAGACAGGCATAGCCAGAGCTGCATTGGTGGAGGGGCTCAAGGGCCCTCAGCCTCATCACCCTGGGCCACCACCTGGAAGAATCACAAGCATCTGATGACTGTGATTCAGGTTCCCACGCTGCCTGAGGCAGGGCCAGCAAGATCCCCCATCCTGGGGTGGGGCAAAAGGGGGGCCTCCCTGCGCACCAGCACAGCCAGGGAGAGGCTCCTGCAGACCCCATGGCCCATTCCCGTCTCCTGCTGCTGTGCCCCTGCCATCTGGGGCCTGTGCCTGCCACCAGCCACCCTTACCATGGGCACGGCAAGCCGTAGTCACCTCACAGTCATGGCAATCTAACCCAAGGCCCTGGGGTTGAATCTGTGCAGAGACAACTGCAGGTACAAGTGTGGCCTTCCCGCTAATGGCCAAGGCCACCTCTCTGTCTCAGCCACGTCCCAGCGTACAGCCTGGCTCTCACTGGCATACACTGCTTCCCGTGTGGCCGTCCTGCTGCTGGGCTCTCTTCATGGTACTGGCTCCGGCTGTGCCCTGGGAGTTCTCCTCACTGGACTAGCAAGCAGTTCCTCCTGGCCCTCTCTTTCCGGCCCATCCGGCAGCTCTTCCACTAACCTGTGGGTGCATCCGCCATGCCCACAGCACCCTGCCCAGCCAGGAGGGCTCACCCCATGGCAGGCACCTTGGCCCGGTGTCGGGCTTTACTGTCGAGAGGTCAGTGTTGTACTGTGCTATTGAATGGACCTTGTCAGTGTCTGGAGAACTGGCCCTAAGCAGACAGGCCTCTCACAACCTGAGCAGAGTTCCTTACTCTGCCGGGTGCAGGACTGCAGACCTCCTTGCACACAGGCCCCCGGAGCCCCAGCACACAGCTCCCCACATTTCCAGTGCCTATTTCCCAGGTAGGAACAGTGACACCCACCAACATCAAGGACCTAGCCAGGTGTAGTGGCACATGTCTGTAATCCCAGTACTTGGGAGGCTGAGGCAGGAGGATCAGTGTAAGTTCAAGACCACCCTGGGCTACAAAAGTGAGCTCAAGGCCAGCCTCAACTGCACAGCGAGTCCCTGTCTCAAAAAGACAACAAAAACAAAAAAAAATCAAGGGCCTTCACAGCACACTGTCCCTTAAATCCTCAAAGCAAGTTTCATGGAATCAGCTGCATCCTAGGCTTACAAAGAAACCACCCAACTCACAGGTAGGTAGCCACACTCGACCCGGGTTTCCAGGGCTCTCCCCGCCTCC
Source organism: Myocastor coypus (assembly GCA_004027025.1). Taxonomy (NCBI): domain Eukaryota; kingdom Metazoa; phylum Chordata; class Mammalia; order Rodentia; family Myocastoridae; genus Myocastor; species Myocastor coypus. The sequence goes on from PVJA010015024.1 coordinate 11,951, forward strand.
TGAGGCCACCTGCAAAGGACCTGTCACATGAATGATGGAGCCGAAGGACAGTCTCCAACACCCCTTTTGGCCCCTGGAGCAGAACACTCATCCCAGAGGATGAGGATGTTTCTGGCTTTTCCCAGCGATGCAGGCTGCCTGCTGCCAGGTATTCGGGGTCTGCCTGCCCTGGTGCAAATCACTTAAAGGTTTAAAAAAATTCCGTCCATTATTAAAAATGCACAGCAACAACACTGCAACACGAGCAGGCAGCCTCCCTTAGAAAACTTCTGAAACAATTTGCAAGAGAAGACCACTTTGCAAAGTCTTTATCAGCCAGCACAAAAAAAGAGGCCTGCCAGGAAAGAGGGCTTGGTCTTTGCTTTTGTAATATCACCCGTTCCCTCCCTACCCTGTACCCTCTCCCCCCTCCTCCCCAGCGCTGCCTGCTACCATCTGACCTGGGACAGCAGGCCTTGCTCGGGGCTACTTGAACTTCTTAGGGGCTCAGAATGAGCGACCTTGTCTGGACGCGGTCCTCAGCAGCAGCCATCTGAATGTCTCAGCGGGCTCGCTCACTGGCTTTAATTTTTCATGACTAAACTGGGCCGCAGAAAGTTTCTCCTAAAAGAAGAGGCTGCAGAAGGCCCACGCTGTACCAACGCCAAGGTCAGTTGCAAAGGAGTCAGGCCCTCAATCCAGGGAAAGCATTCTGCTGCTGCTAGAAACGCGGCAGCCTCCACTCCCCCGCCTTTGTGTAGAAGTCTGACTACACCCCCCCACACACACACAGAGCAACCCTCCAACTGCTGGCTGAGCTCTCCAGCTGTGAGACCCCACCGTCGGTCCCCAAGGACTGCGGCACGCCCTGCATGGCAGGCCACTGAACTCACATCAGAGCTGCTGCTCCAGTCCCGAGGGCTGCCGGGGAATGCGTGGCTCTCACAACCTTCTTTAGGAGCCGGAAGTCTCACCTGCATTGGATCTTACTTTTTACAAGTATCCCCCCCCCTCAGAAAAAGAATAAACACACGGGCGGCCTCAGTTACAAAGAGGCCCTCCCCCATTTTCTCAGGTCCAGGCAAGTGGCAGATCACCACACGGCTGGAGGAGGAATTGAAATACAGTATGTGGGTCTCGTTTCAAAGCAGGAGAGAAGCCACTTGCCATCTCACCAGACAAAGCCCTGCCCGCGGGAGGTCAGACGGCACAATGAGGTCGCAAAGGTGCAGGCAGAGGCCAGCAGGGAGGAGATAAAGGGCCGTTTGGGCTCAGCCCCCCACCGATGGGCTTTCTTCTGAAGTGTCTCCTTTTCAAGAGAGAAGCCTTTTAAGACTACATTTGCTTTGGATCCCTACCTGAATGACAATGTGTTGGGATCCGATTTCACCTTTTGTCAAGGACAGGGTGAGAAACAGTGAGAGGGCGGGCAACTTCTTAGCAAAAGCCCTCAGCCGCCAGGAGGAACCAGGAGGCCCTCAGAGACCCCGCCTCAGCCAGCCCTAGAGATAGGTCGAGGGTGACAAATCCCGAGAGCGAAGCCCCAAACTGCAAAGCACTCAACCACTTCTACCAAGTGCTCTGTGCAGAGACACGGTGCTGTTTGTGCTCTAAATTGAAAAGAAAACCCTAGTTCCCATGGCCTTCGAAGTCACTGCTAAGAACGGGGCAATGGTGAGGAACCAGAAGATGCATATGGGAAAAATTATAACTGCATCTGAACCCCAGCGATCGCACTGAAAGGTAAAGCACAGACCTCCAAAAACCTCGTCTATTATTATGCAAATGAAGAAAATCGGATTCGATTGCACTGCAGGGCCTGGGATCTGCAAATAATGTAAAGTTACCTTGCAAGCAGCCCTCGGCACCACCTTCCCCCCCTTAAAAATGAGTATAATACGTTTTTTAAAAACAAGCGTTATTGGTACAGGGAAGAAGGTCCTAGAAGTTGCTTTAGAAAAACTGCACCGTTTGGGAAGGTCAGTGGGGGTGGAGGCAGGATTAAAAAAGGAAAAAGAAAGGAAAGAAAGACGTCAGAAATCCAAGTCCCAAAGTGCTGAAACGAGCCTTCCCCGTGGGAGTCGAGCTGGTCACGGGGTGAAATCAAAAACCGATGCAAACAGCATATTCCTGGAAACTTCTCTTTCGAAGACCACATTCCTTTCCGCGAATGCACACAGAAGGGTGACATTTTACTAGGATCGTCACCTCCGCCTTTCCCAACCGAGCAGGCCTCCTTAGCCACGGAGACGAAACAGCGGCGAGTGGCCTCCTTCCCAGGTGGCCGCGGCTCGGCGATGTTCACGACCGCGCGTGGCGCGTGGCTCCAGGTCCTACCTGGTCGCAGCCGGTGTTCCCAATCCCCTGTCCCCGGGCCCGCCGAGACGCAGCCGAGGACGCTGGGCCCTCCTCCCTGGGCCTGGTCCCTCCCCAAAAGGCGCACACACAGGGCAGCCAGCCTGAGGCCGGCGCGCGCAGAGCAGACAGCAACAAAGAGTGGCGACCCGGACGGCGCCGGGGAAGCGCCAGGCCGGGGCCGTAGGCGCGGCGGTGACACGGGCGTAGCCGGGCGCGCGGGACGGGACAAAGGAGGGATCGCGGGCTGGAGCTCTCGGTCCCTACCTGCATGGTGACGACCCCCAGCTCCTCAGCCGCCAGCCTGCGCATCTGGCTGGCCAGCACGCGCGCCTCGTCCAGGATGGAGAAGTCGGCCTCAGCCCCCGCGCCCAGCAGCGCGCACGCCGTCAGGCACAGCAGCCCGAGGCGGGGCCGCGCCGCCCGGGCCATGGTGCGCCAGGGCCCCAGGAACTGCGCCGTGCGCGGGGCCCGCGCAGAATGCCGAGGCAAGGGTCTTCCGACCAGGGCGTGGAATCTCTGGGTCCCGGCGCAGGAGGAAGAGCCAGGATCCCTGGCGCCTGAAGACGCAGATGTAGGGGGCTCCCCGGTCCCCACTGGGACAGGGCAGCCAGACAGCTTCTCCAGCAAGAAAGAGAGCGGGCAAGCCAGCACAGGGAACCACGAGAGGAACACCACGCTACGCTGCCGCGCACACTTCCCGGCCCCGCGCTTGGCAATTTATGGAACAGGAGGGGGCGGGGACGGAGGGGCGGGGACACGGGGCGCTCCGCCTTTGCCCGGCCCCCGACGCAGGGAGGCGCCGGACGCTAGGCCCAGAGCCGCCCAGCTGCTGCCGCCAGAGCAGGGGTTCCGGGCTCCCCCAACTCGCGCTGCCCCCAGGTAGTCTGGCCCAGGCTCCGGACAGCAGAAGTCCTTCACGTCCCAGTTGGCCGTGTCACCGTATAGATTCACGTGGGTCTGCGGTCCATATCCCGGCTGCGGGGGCCCACAGTTCACCACCCGCGCCCGGGCGCCCGGCTTGTACTTTAATCCCTGGGCCGTCCTGGGCGGGGCGAGTCTGCCTGAATCTTAGAAGACAAAGACTGAGGCTAAGGGAGGCGAAGAGTGCAGGTCACCCAGGGACTGAGAACCGGATCTGGCTGGGGCCCGCGGCCCTGCCCCTCGAGTCCTTCTCTCTTTGTAAATGAATCATCCGATTGCCTCAAAAGCAAAAGACCAGAAACCGAACTGCGCTGCATCCACCTGCGCACTGTCCTCCCACCCAGAGGGCCGAGCTGACCCTCTGCTGGCTCCTGACAGCCGGCGCAGTCTGCCAAGACCCTACCCTCTGGACACTCAGGGAGCTGTTGGAAAGTGTTGTGTGTGCACGTACGTTCGCACGTGTGTAGTTGCGCGTGTACATGGATACTTTCGTGCTTTTGGGTGTGTGTGTGCATATTTGTGCCAGCGCACTTACATGCGTGTGTAAGCATGTATATGCATGCATACATGTGCTTACTTTGCGTGTGCACAGTGGGAGGCAGCCACAGGCCCGCCCGTGTCCTGCGTCTGCTGCTCTAGAGTCCCACAGAGCACCAATGTGCCTAGAAGAACCTAGACTTCCTGCTCGTCTATTGTACTGAACCCTGCTCTAGTCCCCTTTCTTAGTATCCAAAAACTCATCTCCTACAGCTGTCCCCAGCCCCTCTTGCCCCTCGGGGACCACTCGCTCTCGGGAGTCTCTGCACCACTGTGACCTCAGCTGCTCAGGCTAACATCTTCTTGGCGCCATGCCCTCACGCTGCCCCTGCGCATGCACAGGGCCACGGGTACCCACAGAACTTGCTTTTCACAACTGACCGGGAGGAGCGCAGGACATCTCCACCAGCACATCTCTGGCTCGAGCACACAGTGGCTCTGCAGAGACAGTGCTTGGGTTATGGCAGGAGCACAAGCCTGCATGTTCGTCTTCCAACCCGAGAGCTGTGCTGGTGGTCACCCCAAACGCCTGAGCTTTATTAGTCTACCCTTGTGCACGACAGGCGTGGGTCACGTGTTAGTCCACGTGGTAGACCAAAGAACAGAAAACAAAATAATACTGGCGGAAGTGTCGCTGATGCTTTGTGTAGCGCTCTGAGGTCGTGTCCCTGGCCGGTGTGCGTCTCTCCACTGTTGCTCTGAAAAGCCTGTTTGCTGGCTTCTCCTTCATCACCACTCCAGTGTTTTGGAATTTCTTGAGGTCTTGGTGCTTGGCATTCTAACTGTGTGTTTTGTCTTGTTTACCTCTGAGATTCTTGCTGAAACTGATCCTCCACAGCCACACTTCCTGCTTTCACCCAGTGGCCAGGGCCACAAGAGCTTGCGAGCAAGGCTCAGGCCCCCGGGGTGCTGCTGGCCTCCACCTGCTGGCTCAAGTGGATCCCATGGAAGCTGGAAGCAGCCTGCCAAGCTTCCAGTCAGTGCGCCCAGCCCTGCGCTGGCCCTCAGGCCTGGTGCTACCTGCAGCTCTTCAAGCCAGGCTGCTCCCTGCTTGTTCAGACAGCTCAGGGTGTCATGATGGCCCACGTCTATGAGAACCAGAGTCTCCTCGCTGTCCCTTCCTGTTGGCGTGCTGTCCATGTTGATCCCCAACTCCCTAAAAGTCAGACCTGACCTGTGGCTCTGTAGCCTCCCACAGGAGTGACCTTAGCAGAGGAGGCCGTCTGGGCTCCTACCTGCCCATGCTGCGGAGCTCCCTGCACACCGCACGGCCCTGCTGCTCCAGCCACCTCCTCCAGGAGCCATCTGGCACACAGCGGCAGCCCCGATACAGCACACAGAGCTCGCTCCTTTGGTCAGAATCTGTTTACCCCGTCTTTCATTGACTTTAAGCTCCATAACTCACCTTCATTGGTCTGTGCTTTGTCAATATGTCCCCGGGCCTGTTGCCCAGTAAGTACCCAAGAAATACTTTTTGAGTTAGTGAAGTAATGTGGGGATCCCCAAGAGGCAGTCTGCACCTGGCTAGGGGTGAGGGTCCTTTCCCTAACCTCTCAGAAGGTCACAGAAGGTCCCCAGAGGACACAGCATCTGAGGAGGGTCACCAAGGACTAGCAGTCAGACAAATACACAAGCACCCACTTTGAGGCAGGGACAAGCATTGCCACACCTGCAAAGACCAGAACCATGCACCATGTGGGAAAGGATCCATGGCACCAGGAGCAGAGGCAGCTGGTGTGGCAGGCACGGAAAACAAAGAGCCTCAGACTGGGCCGAGGGGCCTGGCCACGTAGGAGTAGGAGCTGCAAAAGGACTTCAGGCAGGGGAGTGGCAGTATGACACTCTGACGCTTCAGCTGTTAATGGCGTGTTTCAGGCAGGTGCTCAGCTAATGCAGAGGTACAGGTAGATGTGAATATTTCTAAAGGAGACACTGAAATTTCTACGAGAAAAGAATGATGTGGGGTTGTTTTATTGTTTGTTTTTATTTGTTTATTTGGTATAGGGTCTCACTATGCACCTTGGACTTGTACTGATCCTCCTGCCTCAGCCTCCCTAGTGCTGGGATTACAGGTGTGTACCACCATGCTGCGTTTTGACTCCAGCACAGCATGCAGTTCCAAGGATCAAACCTAGGTCCCTGCACTGGCCAGGCAGGCACCAAGACTGCCTAGCTATCTCCCAGCCCTAGGTTTTTATCTAAACACATACACACACACACACACACACACACACACACACAAATACACAACCATGCCAGAACTTCAACCGGGTTCCTTATGATTTTAGAATGAACACAATGGCAAAAACTTGAGCCAAACCTAGGAGATCTGCAAAACGAAGAGCAAGCGCCTACCTCAGGCGGTCAGTTCTTCAGAGAGGCCACAGGGACTTTCCCTCCACAGGCGCGGTGACTCCTAGATGAGACAGAGGGCCAGGGTGAGATTATCCATCTTGGCAAAGCTTAAAGCTTCTTTCTCAACATTTCTTCCAGAGTGTCTTAGTTACTTTTTACTCATTGCTGGGACAAATACCCAACATTCAAAATGAAGGAAGGAAAGGTTTATTTAGCTCACAGTCACTGGAGGTTTCAGTCCATATTCGGCTGGCCCAAGGCTGAGTGGCACCTGGCAGAGAGCAGCAGTTCATGGTGGCGGGACAGCAACAATCGTGACAGAGGCAACCGACCAATCAGGGCAGCAGAGCAACAACACAAGTCTGTCTTGCTGTCTCTCTTTAAATTACATCAGGCTCTCTGCCTTAGCCAATCCACCTCAGGCCACACCTATAATTCCCAGCAGTATTCAGACCATAATCTCATCTGTACTAAAATGCATAATCCCAGTGGATCATGGGTCAATTCTCAAACTCTACAAGTCCCTGCCCCATGATTGCATGAGGGTTTGTGGGGACCACTAGACATAAACCATAACACAGAGTAACAGGAGTATTAATAAATCACCAGAGCTACTGGTGCGTGAGCACTGGGGCCCCATGTGGCTTGTTCCATGTGGCTGGTCGGTGAGGGTGGTGAGACAGTTGCTCACAGGGCACAGCAGCAGCAGGAGGTGGGAGCCAGCTGGGCTGTGGGCCAGAAGACAGGAGGCCACTGGACGCCAGGTGCCGCTGCAGGGCATGATGACCAGATATGGCAACAGCATCTGAGGCTGACCCCATGGTCACCAGGGCTGAGGCACAAGGCCAAGGGTGATCTCACATTACCCTAGGCCCTGAGCATCCTTACAGATAGGGCTGGCATGCATGGAGTTGCCCTAGTGCCAGGTACTTGCTGAGCATTTTCAATATATCATTTTCCTTTGTCTTTGCATAGAGCCCGTTACCAGGATCTAATCATCTTCGTTTTTCAGATTAGAAAACTGAGCATTCTGAAACATAGTTTTTGTCCATGGTTTCAGAAGTAATAGGCGACGGTGTCATTCTTTCTCTCTAAAGTACCTGCCTTGTGAGAACTGGTGACTAGAAGATGAAATCCATTTTGCAAAGAAGGAAACTGATGCTTTGGGATGTGGGGCTGTGACCGTATGCGTGTAGGACCTCCAGCCACAGCAGGCGCTGGCCCGATGGATTTCGTGTTTTATCTGTGTCGTTGTGGAGTTGCTATGGGTGTGGATGAAAGTCCGCGTGCAAAGTTGTGGGGCTTGTGTCAGACTTTGCTCTGAGCCGGAGGGCAGGCCCTGCAGCCACTCCCCGCTCTCGGGAGGTGAGGCCAGGCAGGAACTAACCACAGGCAGAGAGGGCACAGAGGGTCCTGGGCCAGGGCCGCGTAACGGATGCCTCACAATGTTGGAGAATATTCTAGAATCCCTGCTGCTGCCATCAGGCCATATGTGTGTGTGTGTGTGTGTGTGTGTGTGTGTGTGTGTGTGTGTGTGTGTGCGTGCGTAGCACTGTAACTTCACCTGCAGCCCAGGACTCAGGAATCAGTCAACACCCAGCAAGCCCTTGTTAGCACTGACTTAAAAACATGCAATGGAAGCACTGGAGAGGCTGAGGCAGGAGCGCTGCTGTGAGTTCAAGGCCAGCCTGGGCTACCTAGGGAGACCCTGCCTCAAAAAAAGAAAAAGTGTGCAAACTTGCAGGCCAGTCCTGAGGAGCTCGTGTCTCACCTGCTCAGTGCCCCAGGATCTCCCACTCCACCCCTCCTCCCCTGTGGGGCCTCTGGGGAGCCCTGTCACCTCACCCAATTTGAATCATGCCTTCCCTGGCAGTAGCACCCAATGTTGGCACCCCAGCCCCCAGCTCAGGACCAGCTGTGCCAGGCAGACCGGCGTCTGGATGGGAAGGCGAGCGAGGCTTGGTGGCATCACGCAGTGTCCATCCTTGGACCTGCAGGGCCTGGGCACTCCGACCTGGGCTTCCTGCACGCCCCCTGCCCTCGAGCACCTGCATAGCCGCGACAACCAAGGCGGCTCCGGACCTCTGGCTGTGCCGCTGCTCTGAGGCTCCTGCCTAGGCCCAGGCGGCTCATCTGTCTCGCTACTCTCTCTTCAGAGCTACAGCTCTGTCCCTGGGAAGCTTGGCAGGGACCCAGGCCCCTTCTTGATGCCCTGCCAGGCACACATCTGCACAGAACCATCTTGGTCAGAGGGCTGTGCTGCCCCAGGAAACTGCACCCCGGCAGCTTATTCTGAGTCCTCATAGGTCTTTCTTGTTCAACATCAACGGCAGAGTACAGTTGTTGAATTAAAGAACACACAGATGATTGATGGGGGTGGTGACACATGCCTGTCATCCCAGCAGACAGGAGGCTGAGGCAGGAGGATTGCCAAGAGTCTAAGGCCAGTCTGAACTGCATAGAGAAGACTTGTCTCAAAAAGGAAAATGGGCCAGGGAGATAGCTAGATAGCTCAGCAGCTTAAGTGCCTACTTGGTAAGCGTAAAAGCAGTGTCATGGTGGGCTGCTCAAATGGGGTTTTGAAGCATGAGTAGCAGTTTGAGAAGTATCATGGATTGGAAGACTATCTCAGGATCAAGGTTCTAGGACATAAAACACTTCCTTTGCATCCATGGGGCAAATGGCTTACACCTCAGTGTAAATCTCAGACTTGTAGACTCACCCACATGGAGTAGTTCGTCATCCACACAGGCAGTCACATTTCCATATTGTGTGGGGACACTGCTCCTCAGGTGCACAGCTAAAGACCCTCAGGAGAGAGGACATCAGAGCTGCCACAAGACGTGGCCAGGAGGGTGGGACAGGTATGCATGGGGGGGGGGACTGGCCAGGGGACGGACATCGGTCTGTCCTTTACTGGATGAAGAATTCTGAATTCATTTAACCCAGCTATCCTCCTTCTGGGTATCTTCCCAGAAGAACTAAAAATCTTGTAGCGCAGTGATATTTGTGTACCCATGTTTATAGCAGCTCAATTTGTTAGAGCTAGGTTTTGGAAACAACCCAATCCATAAACTAAGGAATGGATAAAAAAAGATGTGGCCTTTTTTACACAATAGAGTAGTGCTCAGCCATAAGGAGGATAAACGGGGGACTTTCATAGGTAAGTGAATGCACTCCAGACCGCACTCGTAAGTGACATAAACCAGATGCACAAACCAGTGTGTGAGCACTGTATTGTCTTCCTAATGTGTGCAGTCGGAAGATTTAATAAGATTCAAAATATATAAAAACAAGGCCGGGGAGATAGCTCAGTGGAATGAGCACTTGCCTGGCAAGCACAAGGTCCTGAGTTCAATCTCTAGTACTAGAAAAAAAAAAAAAAAAAAAAGATGCCCAAAACATACGGTACAATGGGAAGAAACTGTTGAAAAGGAAAGGAAGCAGGGGTGAGGTAATGGAGCAGGGAAGGGAGAGAAAAGCAATATCTATCTATCTATCTGTCTGTCTGTCTGTCTATCTATCTATCTATCTATCCATCCATCCATCCATCCATCCATTCATCCATCTATCTACCCACCCATCCATCTATCTATCTATCTATCTATCTATCTATCTATCTATCTATCTATCTACACACATACACTAACATATAATAGTTATTCTACTAATTTATCTTAGTTCATTGAAAAGAAAGGTTTGTGCTAATATCGATCAGCAATTAAGAGCTGATATTTTGTGCTCTGAATAATTTAAGGTTAATAGTACTCAGTGCGTCAACCCTCGTTACCCTCCTATCATCTTGTTTTGAAATTTCGTTTTTTGTTTTGTTTTGTTTTGTTTTTTTGCTTTTTTGAGACAGGGTCTCACTGTGCAGTTCAGGCTGGCTTTGAGCTCACTTTTGTAGCCCAGGCTGATCTTGAACTCACAACAATCCTCCTGCCTCAGCCTCCCAAGTGCTGGGATTACAGGCATGAGCCACCCCGCCCGTCTCGTTTTCTTCTTTAAAATAAAAAAGAATCTTTAATGTAAACACTCACTGTATTTTGCAATCACACTTCGCATATAGGTTTATTTTTTTTCCCCTTTTGCCTAGTGATATGTAGGCTACAGAAGAGCTTTCAGTTCATTAGAAAAAGTCTAAAAGTTAGAAGTCTCTTGAGTATTCTGAGCACCGCGCTTTGGAGCGCTCAGCGCGGCCACCTCTCCTGTGAGGACAGCTCCCGCTCTGCATGCCCCAGGCACTGGCTGTGATCTTTGTTTCGCTTTGGCACAGGTCTTCTGTGCCCACCCCCCAGGTTGGTGCTCTTGAGGAGTCTTCCTGCCTCAGCCCCGGGGTCGCTGGGACCACAGCCACACAGCACCACGCCCCGCAGCCACCAAGATGTTAGCGACTGATTAGACCCGTGAGTAGTCAGCAGTTCACTTCGCCCTGGCAATCGCTGGACGAATGACCAGCTTTACTGCAGCTGCCAATTAACCTACTGTTGATGGAAAACTAAAGACAGTAACTACTGCCTTGGTCAACATGCCCCTGCCAACGTGCAGACCTGACCCCACACATGCACCAGGTTTACTTCAAAACCTGTGCTTGTTCTCTCTTCTCGGTGTGTGCTGCACCCTAAGAAACAGAGATTGGGGACAGAGGCAGAAAGTAAATTGGTTCTGCACCTGTAGTGTGGACATGGTCTTGCTCCCGGGGATCTGGCCATCGTGTCCCCTGCCGGTCACTCCCTGACGCCAGCGAGCCTCAGGAGAAGGCCGGGCTGTTTGCAGTAGTGACCACTGTGGCAGTTACTGTGTGTCTGGCACCTTAGGGTCCACGAGCTCCAGGCCTCTTAAAACCCCACTCTAATCAAAGCTTTCCCACCACTGCTCTGCTGATAACACCTTGTCAAGGTCATTGTGACCTCCACCAGCCGTTCACAGAGTTCACTCAAGGCTTTAGCCTTCTGCTGCAGACCCGTTGAGCTCCTAGTACGGGCCTGCAAGGGACCCTGCAGGGAGCTCCAGAGCGTGGGCTGAATTCTCCGGGCTCCAGGGTGCAGACGGCCCCTACACGCTTCCTCATCCTGCTCTGTGGCCACTGTCGGAAGCCGATCTTATAATTTTTTTTTTTTTTTTTACATATTTGTATATCTTGTGTTCTATCTGCTCCTCTAGTAAAACCCTGGCTGATACGTCCAGTGATGAGGAAAGCTGAGTTTCTACCGGGAAAGCCAATGCGACAAGCGTCTCCACGGGTTCCAGCAGTGTGCCATCCTCCCCTCCAGAGCCGGGAAGTGATGCTCAAGACGAGGATCAGGGCTCCCCCAGAGTGAGCTGTGGCCACTGTCAGTGAAACAAAGGTCTGGAGCTCCTCCAGGGACAAAGGAAGTCACCATGACAAGATCCTCTAGCAGAGCAGCTGGGGAGCACTAGCAGCTTCCAACAGCAACCCTCCGCAAGGGGGCCTCCCACCCCCAGCACCCCTCCTCCACAGGGGGGCCTCCCACCCCCAGCACCCCTCCTGCAAAGGGGGCCTCCCACCCAGCACCACACTAGTTCAACTCACGGGGTGCACAGGTCAGATGTTAGCAGTCTGCTACCTCCCCTTACACGCTCTCTTTCTGTGGTGACCCCTACTCGGCCCCAGCTCTTCCAAAGCCACCGGCTGGTGCGAGTCTACTTGATGGCTTCGTTTCAGAGGAAGCCTGGTGCCCTGACATGAGGGCTCCTTACGCGTTCCTGTTCCACAGAGGCTGTGCCCCCAAGCTGTGGGTGGCTCTTCTGCTGGCACTGGATGCCAGGCCTGCCGCCCCTGCCGGCCGCTCAGGGCACCTGCGCCTGCCCGCTCCATCTCTGCCCTCGCCTAGGCTGTGCAGTCTCTCTAGCCCCGTGTCTCCTTCTGCTTGCCGGCACGTGGGATCACACCACTGCTCAGGGGGCACCTCGCCCCGAGACGCAGTCACCACAGGTCCAGAAGGGGGAGCAGGCAGCACCACTTTTGTTTCTTTTTTTTTTTTTTTTGATTTGGATGTTACTTGGCAGGAGCTAGGAAGGCAGTCATTGTGGTCGGGTCCAGGACCAAGGAGGGGCTTGGGACCGTGCTGGTGTGGCTGGGGCCACATTGGGGAGGCGGCTGTGCTATGGGGAGCTTAGCTCTGGCCAGGGCAGGCAGCCTGCACGCTGCGGGGCAAGGCAGGCACCGAGCTGCTCTGGGCGGTGAAGAGCAGGGTCAGGAGTGGGGAAACCAGCTGGGGGCGAGGGCAACTGCGGTGCGCCCACTGCACACGTCTGTGCTTCCGTTGCCTGCCCATGTGGGCCTGATGCCCGTGCATTATATTAAAGGAAAACAAGCCACCCTGCCAGTCACACAGGGACTGCTTGTGGCCCACAGAACAAAGCCCCTGTCACCTAGATGCTACTTGTCCTGACCCGTGGGTGGCTCTGCCTTGGGTCTCTGCTGTAGCTAGGCTGTTAGACTTTTTTTTTTTTTTTAATGGGATCTCACCAGGGGCGATGGTGCACACCTGTAATCCCACCACTTGGGAAGCTGAGACAGGAGGATCGCAGTGAGTTTGAGGCTAGCCCAGGCTATTATAGCGAGCTCAAGGCCAGCCTGAACTGCATAGAATGGCCCTGTCTCAAAATGATAAAAAATAAATAAATAAATAAAATAAAATGAGGTTTCGCTGCGGAGCCCGCGCTTGCGTGAGCCTGGCCCTCCTGCACGCCCGTGCTGGGCCTGAGCACTGACTGCTCCTGCAGGGTCGGCTCAGCGTGTGCTCATGTGTCCAAGGATTTCCTCCCCGCCTTCTCCGTCGGTCCAAATCCCCCAGACTTTAAAATCCTAACTTCAATCCAAGTCCTCTATAAATCCTATCCTGACCACCCAGCAAAAATGAGCTTCGCCTACTCAGACATTTGCTTGTATAAGTTGGCAATTTAGAAAATTCCATTGCAGTAAACATTTATTGAGTGTTTACCACGTGAAAAGAACCATATAAGGTGCGTAAGGGCTCCAAGATAAACAGGACGCTCTTTCACTAAGTAGGGGACTAAGGAAGAGCCTGGAGTCATAGCCAACCTCGAGCCACCAGCTACGCCCCACGAGGGGTAGCACAGGCAGGGCCTCTCGGTGTGGGCCGAGCCCTAAAGATGGCTCACCAGCCCAGTGGGGCTCGGGGCAGAGTCCGCTGCCAGCTCCAGGTGTCCACTTCACGTGGGCGTCAACAAAGGGGTTTGTGTGGAAGCAGGCCCCCGAGCTCGGCTGCGGGACTAGGCAGAAGGACAGGAAGGTGGGACCTGCTGTGCTTGAAGTTCAGGCGCACAGTGGGGCATGGAGGGGGCAGGGGGCTCCAGCCAGAGTAACGCAGCGGGCGTGTGGGGGGCTGTCTTGTGGCATCTGACAGCATTGGACACAATTCCACTGACACTCAGCTACCTCATGGGCTGATAGGTCGGTTGACTGGGAGGCTGAGGCAGGAGGGTCCCAAATTCCACCTTGTGAGACCTTTCTCTTTATTTTTTTCCTTTTTCTTTTTGGTTTTATTTGTGGGACT
>PVJA010015024.1:25744-46351 GCA_004027025.1 Myocastor coypus
CCCCCCCCCCCCGGGAAGTCCCTGGGCTGCGCGCTGTTTTCCTCCTCTCCCCTCCCAGCACACTTTACCCCTTGCTCTTGATGACCGAGTTCTCAAATGGCTTGGAAAGTTTATTAGAGCGGTGAGGCAGTTGTTAGGCCATCGAGTCCCAAATGTGGTGTCTTAGCCAAGATTTATCTCCTGCTCACGTCTCGTTGGCCTGGTGTGTGTGCGTGTGCGCGCCTGTGTGCGTGCGCGCGGGCCCTGCCCCCATCCTGTCCCCGCCCACCGCCCTTCAGTCTGGGAAGGGGACAGGGTCTGTGCCCAGAGAGGAAACCTGGATCCACAATGTGTGCTGCAGGCTTCTCAAGCTTCGCCCACTGGGCTGACAGGCGTGTGCCACCACCCCTGGCACAGGTTTTATTTTTAATTGTGCTTTTTCAGTCCTGTTTCTCTCATTGGAATCAAAAGCATTCAGTTAGAGAAATAGGTCCAGGCTGAGCAGCACCGAGTGAGGAAGGCAGCGAGGCACCGACGCGAAGGCCGGGTGAGGGGGCTTGGTGTGCTCTGCAGCGCAACTGCCACAGAAGGAGCTCGGCCGAGGGGAAGCCACCCCAGGCCTCAGAGGGGAGCCGGGCAGCTGGCCACTGCAGTCCTGGCCCAGAGAGCTCAGGGCTGGCGGACGGAGCAGGAGGTGACCCTCCATCTCACATCACACTGTCCCCAGGTGTGAGCAAGCTCCAGGCTCAGAGTCCAGGAGGCACAACCCCCACAGTGAGCCCTGGGGGCCTGGGGTCTATGAGACTGCATGCCTGAGGACAGCAGGGGCGGCCCTGGGCTCCAAAGCCACTCCGGCCTGAGGGCCTGCACTGCAGTGTGGATAGTCCCAGGCTCAGAAGCAAAGGCCCTTCTGTCCTGGCCCCGGTGATGCCCCTGATTGCTCCCCACTTTGTGGCCCTGGCCCACAAACCAGCAGACCCAGGCGCGACGGCCACAGGGCAGCTGCCCCAGGTCCTCAAAGCGAGACAGGTTTCTTGCAAAAGTCGGTGACACATGGAAAGAGAAAGATTAGATCTTGTTTCGGGGGAGTTTATTGTTCCAGGAATCAAATTCACACTTGCCAGCGGGGTGCTGTGAGGCGCCCAGGCAAAGATGAGATCTCTGTCACCGGGTTGGAGGTCGGTGGTACGCTTTCAGCTGTGTCTGTCTGCTTGTGTGTCTGGTGGTTGCTACAACCACCTCTTTTATATTCTTACCTACACCTTGGACTGTGGACTCTTGTTAATTCCATGTTTTTGACATTGTCGTATAAAATACTATGCACTTGTGCCTGCTATATTTGTTTGTGAGGTAATCATTGTAAGATTTCTTTCTTTTCTTTTATTCTTGAGAGAAGTTCTGTCTGAGCTCAACCTCAGTTCAGGCTGGCCCTAAACCCACAGCAATTCCTTCACCCAAATGCTGGGAATGCAGATGTGTACCATCGTGCCAAGCTAAGATTTCTTTTAAAAATAGATAGAGATGATATAGATATAGGTATAGGTATAGGTATAGGTATAGACATAGTCTTTTTGAGACATGGCTTAACTATGCAGCTCACGCTGGCACTGAACTTACTTTGCAGTCCAGCCTAGGCTCAATCGCACAGGGATCCTCCTGCCTCAGCTTCCTGAGTGCTGGGATTACAGGTATGCACTACCACTCCTGGTTCTGGCGCACTTTTGACCTACATAATGATCACCTTTATCGTAGGGCGGTTGTGCCTGTACACAAGATATCAGATTAAGATTTCTGTCTGTTTTATACTCACATTCCTGGAAATCAAATCTTAAAAAGTAATAATTAGAATGAAGTTTATATTTTTCCATGAGAACAATGTTTTATCTGGGAGTTAAGT
Organism: Myocastor coypus; assembly: GCA_004027025.1. Classification (NCBI taxonomy): domain Eukaryota; kingdom Metazoa; phylum Chordata; class Mammalia; order Rodentia; family Myocastoridae; genus Myocastor; species Myocastor coypus. The sequence continues at coordinate 27,621 of PVJA010015024.1, forward strand.
ATTAAGTAAACTCCATAAAAAATGTCAGGAACATAGGGGAAGAGCCTTCACCAATCTGCACCTTGATCCCAAGGAGCTTTTCTGTCCAAGTGGCGTCTGGGTGCATGGTGTTTATCTTCAGGGGTTCTAACGCAGTGGGTGCTGCTGCTCGCAGGCCGGACTGACACGATTTTAGTTATTTACTCGTTTAGTATTTTGGGAAGGGTCTGCAGGGTGTTCAGGGCCTCACTACTAGCTCGGACTCATAGAGATCCGCCTGCTTACAGCCTCCCAAGAGCTGGGATCACAGGTGTGGTCACCACGCCTGGTCTCAGTTGTCCTTTCAGCACACCCCAGGGGTAGGGTCTGCTACAGTTTTGTGAGGCTGTGGCTTGAACCCAGGACCTTGTGCACCTAGCCCAGAGCAGTCTACCTCTAACCCTGGAAAGGCTCAGCCAACCTAAAGAATTCATCCTAGAATGGGCTGCGGCCAAGCTACTCTGTGTACCTAGCACGACTATTATGAAGCAACTGTTGATTGGAAGATATTTAAGATGCCCCCAATATATGTGTTTTAAAAGTAAGGAACAAGTTAGATGACCCAAAGGTCAATATTCACAAGAAAACTCATTGGAAAGAAATATACCAATGTGTACCAATGTTTGTTTACACAATCAGATACGTAGAAGCTGCACAGAATGGCCGGGTAGCAGGCTGCCACTCTGAATTTCAGCTTGAGTCTGTGCTTTGTCTTCGGAGCAATTTCCTGTAGGGACATGATGAAAACAGCCATGTCTTGTGTGACTATGTATTCAGTAGATTCCTAAGTGAATGAAAAGTTGGAGCTAAACAAAAATTCAGAAGTAGGAAGGTGGTAACAGATTAGGGAAGCATCTAGTTGGTGTCTGCTCTCTAGGCTGGTGACACAAAAGTTGTCTCTTATCCAACAAACTCTGAGAATACACAGGAGAATCTGAGGAGACACGAATATTTCCACGAGGAATAACAGGGGGGTGAAATATGCACACAAGAAGAACGCGCAGAACCGTCCCTGGGTGGGCAGGGCCCAGGGCACACGCACACGCGGGGATCCTCTCCCTCCCTCCTGTGTGTACAGCCCACAGACCAGCTGTCCCGGGGTCCTGGGTGGCCCACGGCCACTTCTGAGCTGTGTGCAGTGATCAGCAATGCAGGGCTCTCAAGAGAAGCCACTGTCCACTCGGCCGTCCACCTCAGAGCTCCCCAGAGCCTGTGAGGTCCCTCACGTGGCTTCGATTTTCACCAAGTTCTGCAGCTGCTGCTGGGATTTTAAATAGATCTTCATATTTTTCAAGAATCTCATTATATAATATTTTATGATGGGATCTGAGCTACCACTGGGTTTCAGGAAATTGGTTCTGGATGTGGCGGCCCACAGCGAAGTCCTGGATACTATTTTCCTCTTCAGGGCACTGTACTTTAAATGAAGCTCATTAACTCAGGAGACAGGCTGTGCACGAGGATTTCCACTTTAAATGAATGGATATTTCCATGTACTGAGAATAAAACTGAATTAAAATTTTTAATATAAGCCAAAGGAAAGTTGTAAATAAGACTTCCTTAGTAATTGGCATATACAAATTATCTCAAGTTGGAAATATTTATTTTCTCCCCAAATGTTTATATTAACTTCTCCACAGAAAATGCCATAAATGTTTTAGAAACTCAGCCACTAGCATCACTGTTTTCTTTCGAGCCCCATAAAAAGGCTTTTATGATTTTATAACACTACAATCAACAAATGCATTTGATTTTGTGTCCATTTCTATATCAGATATTATTTCAAATACTTATTTTTTTTTAGAATTTTTTTATTATTTTTTTTCTTGTTTCAGAACTTTTATTTGTTTATTTATTTTTATGGCCGGCTCAGCTTGCCCTGAGGGCAGGGCTGGCGCAGCATGTGGTGCTGGGGATTGAACCGTCGTCCCTGCAGCCGCCTAAGCTTTCCTAAGCAGGGCTTTAGACCACTGAGCCATCCTGCCGGGCCCCAAATACTTATTTTTATGTCCAAATTCTCATGCTTATTCTCATACCGATTCTCCTGGAGAGCTACATCAATGGCATATTAGATGCTAATTCTACCTATTTTTTCTCAGAAAGCCAAGGTAACGCTTTTCCCCCAAGGTCCTCTAATGCCTTCTACCCGAGCCCGCAGACCCCTCTCGGGGGGTCACGCCTGCTAACCTTGCTGCTTCCACTGTGAAGTCAGCCAGGAGAGTCACAGCCTTTCGCTCCAGTCCTGGTCTCTTTTGCTAGTTTGTTGAACTGGCTCAGGACTTTGCTGTTCATAGCGAGTGCCCCGCAGCCAGCACGCATGGCTGGAGCTGCTGCGCAGACCCCGCACGCCTGGATCCTCCCAATGACCCCTTCCGCTCCGCCCGCCAGCCATCCCGGAGTCTCCTCGCTTGCGAAGGACCTACGTACATTGTTTCTTGTTGGAGTTCTTGTCGCAGGTCCCAAGTGCCTCTTGGACGCCTGCTGATGCAAAAGGATTGTCTCAGTGGACACGCACAGCACACAGTTAATAAACCTCCAGGGTCGGCGTCTCACGGGAGTGTGCCTCAGTTGCTTTCTTACCGACCCTCCTGGGCGGGAGAAAGGACGTCTTGGACAAGAGATCCCAGCCACGCGGGCTGCTACGTGATGCGTGGAATGGGGGAAGCCACGGAGAGCACATAATTTAGAAATGGGGGAAGGGTAAACCCCAGGAGAAACAGCAGAGTGGGCGGAAGCCGCTGGCTCTGCAAGGGGAAAGTCGGAGGTGGAGCCGGGCGGGAAGGACAACTATCGTCCGGGCGCAAGCGGCACCCTCAGGGTTTCAGGCTACAGACTTGAATTACTTTATGTGCATAAAGCAAAAGAAGCCTGCAGGGCGTGGTGGCTCACGACTGTAATCCCAGCACTTGGGAGGCTGAGGCAAGAGGATTGGTGCGAGTTCGAGACCAGGCTGGGCTACAAAAGTGAGCTCAAGGCCAGCCTCAACTACATAGCGAGACCCTGTCTCAAAAAGACAAAAAAAAAAGAAGCCTGCAGGGCCTCCCACCGCCCTCCCTCCTGTGACAGTCGTTGGTCCCTCTGTGGCCTCCCGCCTCACATGAGTGGCGGTGCTGGGTGCCCTGCAGAAGCAGAAATCCAGGAAGAAGGGGTCACGGTGCCCCAGCAGAGGAGCACTAAGCTAGAGCCCCAATGGTGGGGTGCGGCGGAGGATGGAGGCCCGCCGGCCGGCCCAGGTGGTGAAGGGATTCCCACAGCGTGGAGGGGGCCTGGCCAGAGTCCTCCAACACCCTCTCCTATTGGCAGCCAGGGCGTGGGGACTGTTCTAGGCTCCCTGTCCAGGACCAACTCCGTCACCACCCCCACAGCCCTCTCTGCTCTCCCAGGGGCCCGGGTCTCGCGGCATATTCCACCCAAACCCCAACACGGTATTTGGGGCGCAGAAAACGGTAAGAATACATTCAGAAAAAGTAGTTTCACATCCAATGTCTCTTAAAACTTGTTACACAATCATACCATTTATTTAATCTGTGTCCATAATACCTTCATTTTCATTAGAAAGTGGACATCGTCATTGCCTCACTCTTTCTTGTTGTTTGTCTAGAAATAGGTTGGTTTTTTAAAGAATTTTTATTTTATTTTATTTATTATTTTTTTCTTGTTTCAGAACCTATGTTTGTTTATTCACTCATTTTTTATGGCCAGCTCAGCCCACCCCAAGGGCAGGGCTGGCGCAGCATGTGGTGCCGGGGATCGAACCTCGGTCCCTGAAGCTGCCCAAGTTTCCCCAAGCAGGCGCTTTAGACCACTGAGCCATCCCGCCGGGCCCCTAGAAATAGGTTGTTTATAGTCACTCCTTCCGTACATAGCGTTTGGTATGCCAGTCAATCAGTCATAGTAGTTTCATGCAGTCCTTTATTCTCTTTAAAGATTTCTGCTTCCAATCCACGGCCTTGGAGGGACCACCAGGTTTACTGGTTTTGATAAAAACAAATAAACAGTAAGTAACCTTTCTGAGAGACAACTGCTGTCAAGATGACCTTCTCAGATCTGACGGAGGATGCAAACGCCAAGGGGCAGGACGAAGAAGCCTTCTTTGGCTTGGCCAGAGCACGGCCAGCATCTGAAGGGGCCCACTGGACCCTGAGCCGGCTGCTCAGTGGGCTGAGGCAGAAACAAAGGAGTGATGGGGCCTCTGGGAGGAGGGAGAGTGATGAGCCTGGCGCCTGGGGGACGGGAGTGGCCAGGACAGCCCCGGCCGGGGGCGCTCAGGGGACCAGAGCCCGGGCTCTGTGGCCAGCTGGCTGCTTTGGTAGCTCTTCTGTGACCAATGTCTAATGTGCTCTGCTGGCAGCCAGAAGCCAGCGAGTCTGTACAGGTCAACCAGGGAGTCTCTACGTGGCCTAAGATAGTTTTTTGTTTGTTTGTTTGTTTTGTTTTGTTTTGTTTTTGTCTTTTTGAGACAGGGTCTCATATGCAGTTAAGGCTGGCCTTGAACTCACTTTTGTAGCACAGGCTGCTCTCGAACTTGCACTGATCCTCCTGCTTCTGCCTCCCAAGTGCTGGGATTACAGCTATGCGCCACCACGCCCAGCCAGACTAAGATATTTTTAAAAATTTATTTTTCACTTACTCTCCAAATATTTGCTGAAGAACCAACCTATAGCAGAGGCTGACGGTAGAGAAGCCTGAGGTGGGCTCTAGCTTGCCAACTGATAGGCAAGAGAGATTTAACTTAATTTATTATTTGTTGTTGTTGTTATTGTTATTATTATTACTGGTGCAGGGGACCGGACTCGGGACCTTGAACTTGCCAAGCAGGTATTTGTACCATTGCGCAATCTCCCCAGCCCGGAGAGAGATTCTGAATAACAGGCCCTGCGTAGCTCGCGGAGATCGGGGTCTGTCGCTAGAGGGCCACACGTGAGATGCGAGGGGGCTGACTTGTGAGTCCCCAGCCCAGAGCTCAGTTCCAGTTTTTCTTGCCCAGAACACTCGAATCCAGAGAAGCGGGCATTCTCCCTGGCACTCTCTAATAGAAGCCGAATTGTGTCCCGGGAGTTAAGAGACACCTATTGTCTTCACAGCTTTCTAATCTTTTCTATATTAATTCTTCTATTGATAGTCACTCAGTTTGTAAAGCCCAGCGGTCTGAGTGTTTGTCCTGCTTGTAAACTGCACAATGAGATCTCTGCTTAATTAAAATGCTGTGAAGTGGGGACCAGTCCCGGTACCTCCCCTCTTCTCCTATCAATGGGATTAGGCTATTGCTCTGTCTGACTTTGTCTCCAGACGTGGATCCAGGGCATCTCTGGGCCCCCCACTAATGAGAGGTATTGCCTGCGGGGAGACGGACAGGGCTGGTTTCCAGTTACGAATGGACCAGTGTGTCTGCACACAGGCAGCCTCCCTGTGGGACCCGGGTTGTCACAGCCTGCTGGATCCCTGCCCCTGTGTGCCCACTGCAGATGGCACCTTCACCTGAATGCTAGCAGTGAGTGGAGCTACCAGGACAGGACGCCTGTGCCAATGACAAAACGATACGCTCTTGCTGAAAAGACCTAAATCTTTCTGCCTGCCTTTGGTAAATCTCTGAAGACATTAAAGTAACGGCTGTAGGCCAGGTACTCAAAAACCCAAAGTCCAGAGGCCACCTCCTGATCTGAAGTTATAACCTGCCTGCAACCGTGGAAAACTTAATGGCAGTGTTTGTGGATGCACCAGGTTACAATAGTTTAAATAGTAACCTTGACTGTTCATCCTCCGTGTTCGGGAATGCACTCAGTTTTGTAACAAGGCCGCGCCTCCTTGGTCTTCACTGCAGAGAAGCACTGACCAATGGGCACCGCTCAGAGCACAGCTGCGCTCTGCTGTCCACGGCCTTGCTGTTTGCCAACTCATTTACCTGCGGCCAACCACGCTCTGAAATTATTAAACAGAAAGTCGCAGGTGCGAAGCATGCCTGTGATTTAAATTGCTCTAAGTGCCAGCTTGCTCCAACCCACCTGTTACGAGAATCAGCCCCTGTCTGCCGTGTCCCACAGTGGCCACTGTGGGCTCGGTCACCACCTGGATGCTGTCTTAGCTGTCAGGCTGCAGCCATACATAGCATCTCAGCACCTGCGCTGGTCACCCTGCATCAGCCCATCACACAGGCATTGGGCCATGTCACATGGTGTCACATGGTTGGCCTGGTCCCAGGAGAGGCTGAGGAAGGAGTGATGGGACATCTGAAAGGCCACTGTTACGTGGCCTTCATGCTGCACACCACTATAAGGGACTTATTTTATTGGTTGCTATTATTAATCTCTCCCAGGTCTCATCTAGAAGCCCGGCCTTGCTGTGGGCTTGCGTGTGTGAGAACAGCAGGCTGGACTCAGCTCTGGCCTAGGCTTCTGGTGTGAGCCGTGGGGCCCAAGAGTTCACGGCATCCCACAGAGCCACGAGCCTGTGTATGAGGAACTACTTCGTATGGATTCTGCCAGCCTGAGCTTGCTTGGGATTTGGGAGAATAATCCATGCCACTGTCTGCCACATGCTAGGGGCTTGTGGGTGCCCTGAGAAGTTGTGTCTATGCCAAGATACCAGTGCACGATTATCTTCTTCATGTGCATGTTTTAATTGGCTCAAGGAATCATGTAGCTGAGATCAAGGGATCTGATCATGTATTTCTTTCTGATACATATAAGCCCAAAGTCCAGGGTAAATAATAATAGGTGAGTGGTAGCTCAAGGCAAGCCACAACTTTTGCTGCTTTTAAACTATTTGAAACTGAACTTTGTTCATCACAGACTTAGTTTCACTTATCTTGACTGCAGAAGTTTGTTCATGGTAACTGACAGTTAGGGGGTCCGCAGCTGTGAATGCTTTCCTTTGTCTTTTTGAGACAAGGTCTTGCTATGCAGTTTTGGCTGGCCTTGAGCTCACTGTGTAGCCCAGGTGGCCTCGAGCTCATAATGACACTCCTGCCTCAGGCTCCTGAGGGCTGGAATTACAGGCATGTGCCACCATGCCCAGCTCTAAATTAATACTTTTATATTAATGGAACAGTTATGGTCCCGTTTGAACTCCCCTAAAATATTTTTGAGATTGAAACACTGCAGGTATATGGGGTAAAAAGCCAAGAAGCAGCAGAAAATCGCAGTGAGGCGATGGTGCTTTTAGACACTGCTGGAGCCATGGAGGACGGAAATTTCAGTTCTGCTATTAAAAAGGATTTATAAATCATCTTGCGCATTCTCATGAAAACTTAACAAGCCGGGCGTGGTGGCGCACGTCTGTAATCCCAGCACTCGGGAGGCTGAGGCAGGAGGATTGCTGTGAGTTCGAGACCAGCCTGGGCTACAAAAGTGAGCTCAAGGCCAGCCTGAGACCCTGTCTCAAAAAGACAAAAAAAAAAAAAAAAAAACTTAACAAAAGCCATGCCTACGAGCAAGCCCAAGATCCTAGATGGAGTCCATTCTAGGATTTAGAGAAAAATGAAAACAGGTTTGGCCATGTGGCCCACACTTGTAATCTCAGCACTCAGGAGGCTGAGGCAGGAGGATCTCCAAGAGTTGGAAGTTAGCCTGGGCTGTATTGTGAGACCTTGCCCCCAAAAGAAATAACAAATTCACTACTCCTTAAAAAAAAAAAAAAAGCCTCTGCAAACTATTAATGACTTCAACCTTAAAATATGTGAAGTGGGCAGTATGTCATTATTGAGGAAGTTGATTCCAGAAATGCAAGGTTGTTTTAACACTTAAAAACTAATCAAAATAATGTACTATATCATCTACATGAAATGGAAGACTAATTATCTCATGAGATACAGAAGAAGTCTTAAAAACAATCCTTCACTATTTTGTGTTAAAAGTGGCAGAAGTAAGTCCAGGAGAATACCCACAGAAAAGTCAACCAAAGTTTCTTAGACAATAACATAAAATTTGAACAGGCAAACAGCATATACCGTAGCTTGGGTACAGTAGAGGGCACTCACTGTCTGCCTGCCATGACTAAAATTACAACAACAAACGGATTAGGACAGACCCGATTGGTTTCCTCCCAGGAGAAGCCGTGCCCAAAGGGCTGGCGTGTAAATACAAACATGTCCCGCTTCCCCTGTCGTCACTGAGGCGCCACCTCCAACCCGGGGCTGTGAGGACCAAGGGACAATAGCGCCAACGTCTGCAAAGACGCTGTTAGGGGTTCAATTGTGTCCCGTCAAAAAAGAGGCAGAGCTCCCCCCCCCCCCACCGCCCAACCCCAGCATGAGACGTGGTGTTGGCCGGCCTTATTTTCATGAGTTACAGCACGCTTGCTCTCTCCCCTCCCTCTCCCCCTCTCTCCCCTCTCTTCCCCCTCCCCCTCCCCCTGTGTCTCTCTCCCTCTCCCTTCCCTCCTTCCCCCACTCTCTGCAGATATTCCCACAACCCCCTCTCGGAATCAAGGATGCACACCTGTCCTTCTCCACTTTAGAAGGCTGTCAGGGGGATCCACATTTGAAACGGCCTGAGCAGTGGAGTGAGACTCTGTCTCAAAATTCTAAAAATGAGTGAATAAACAAATAAAGGTTCTGAAACAAGAAAAAAATAAATAAATAAAATTTTTTTTTAATTTTTATTTTATTTTATTTTTTTTTTTTTAATAAATTTTAAAAAAGACAAAATTCTAAAAAGATATTCCAAAAGACATGGGACCCCCGGCCCCACAAGAGATAAACACACTCTATGGAGTGCCTTCTCCCAGTACCATTTGCCTACCCCTCCCATTGCCCTTAATGGATTGGCCCGCTTCCCTCCAAAGCTTATTGGCTCACTGTCAAAGCCATACCAGTTGGGGTCCACTTGAAGCCCCACAAAGGTAGAGGCCAGGTCTGTTTGGGTGCTGACCATTTGCCAACGCATACCCACTGAGCAAATAGCAAGTGAAGGGTTTCTAGGGGCAGGCTATGGGCTCAGGACTCTCGGGGCCTTTAGCATCAGGCAGAGGAGCCCTGCCCACAGTGAGCCTGACACAGCTGCTTAGTTCTGCTCAGGTGCCAAGCCCTGACTCTGCGCAGCACCCACCTGAGGTGGGTCAGAAGGGGCTCAGAACTCAGTCGGATTGGAGCCTGCTTGAGCGAGTGAGGTGCCCAGAAGCCTGGGTCTCAAAGCAAATCCCAAAGGAATGGGCCAGAAGATGGCCTCATGCCCTGGGGACACCTCCAGAACACCCAGGAGGGCCCTTGCGGAGGCCAGCTTCTGGGGAGGCCAACGACATGGCCGCTGACCTGGTGCCATGCTGAGCCTGCTGTGGATAAGTCTTGGCTTTATCCATGAGCAGCGTCACGGATGCCAGTGCAAGCCACGTAAACGCCCGGGTGGGTGTGCATCACGGACAGCGAATCGACAGCATGCTGTACACAGTCACACCCGTGGTGTAGGTCACACTTCTTTGTATAACCACAAAAGTGAGGAAATAGAAGCTGAACAACACGGCCACCGATAATGGTATGTAAACACAAACCTGTGCACTAAAGGCGAAGACCTGAGGTTGAAACTTGACGGCTGTCTACGAGCACACAATCCACATCAAGCTGTGAGACTGCTCCTCCACCTCCTCGTGGCCCCGAGGCTTAGAGCTTTGCACAAGCGGCCCTGGGCGCAGATGGATTTCCACGATGCAGTCCCTGCTCTGACTTCCTTTACTCAGTGATTGCTCTGAAGCTCCCTCAGTACTGTTCTTTTTGTGACCGGTTCATGCTGTTGTATCTCTGAGTAGAACCCAATATTACTAAAACACAATCTTGTCTGTACATTCTCCTTCTGAGGGACATTCACCCTGGTTACCATGAACACTTGCATAATATCCCTGTGTGATCTCGTTTCCCTTAGATAAATACCTAGGGTCACAATTGCTGAGTCACAAAGTAAGGGTTTGCTTAATACTAAGCAATGGTTCTTGTTTTCTTTTCTTTTCTTTTTTTTTAAGCAGTGGTTCTTGAAGGGCTCGTCAGCAACAGAGGAGAGCTTCAGTTGCTTCATGCCCGTGCTGGCCTCTTAGGGTTGCTATAGCGACACCCACAAGTTCCATGGCTTAAGATAATCCACTGCTGTTGGGTCCCGATTCTAGAGACTCCAATTTCAAGGTTGCAAGGCCGTGCTTCCTTTGAAGCTTCCAGAAGGTCCTCTCTGCCTTTTCTAGCTACTGGTAGCCCCAGGTGGTCTTTGGTTTACAGCTGCATGACTGCAGTCTGTGCCCCCACCTCGGAGGGTGACATTGCTCTTGTCACCAGTGGTCACCACCTCAGGAAACACGAGTCCCACTGCTAAGAGGCTGGCACTGCCTCATTCTTGACCTCTGCGATGACCTTGTTTCAAATAAATTCCCCCAAGGGCTGTGCAGAGCAGGTAGCGCTGGCATCCAGGAGCAGAGCTGCGCTGGCGCTGTCTCAGCCCCCACAAAGGAGGAGGCAATGGACACAGGGAGGTCTCTGGGGGATCAGACCAACACTCTGACGCAGGTTACCTCTCAAGCGACTGCCGCAGCAGAGTCCCAGTGACAAGTGAAGGGCAACAGCAGACAGCCGCCAAGTCCTCCCCTCTGGAGCCAGGCGTGAGGTGTGGGACAGGCTGCCTTGCGTTTTCTTCCCAGCTTAGAGGTGCAGAGTTGAACCGTGGAGCAACTTTATCTGAACAAGGACTTGGAGCCCTGTTCCTAAGGTCTGGCTGACGAAGTGGCCAAGGTGTGCGGAGGATGCTGCTCAGGCCCCTTCCTTGTGGTCTGCCATGCAAGTAGGCCTACAAAGGCCCTGAGAAGGCCTGTGGGTGAGAGACCGAGCTCGCTGTTGGCCGGGTTTGTCTCCCAAGGTTGTCGGCAGAAGGCCTGGCTCAGAGGACTCAGCTGCGTGCCGAAGGGGCGCCGTGTTCCGCGCAGCCAGCCCAGGGCCTTTCTGGAACTTCGTTTCTCTGGCCCGGCGGGCTCTGCTGTCAAGACGAGACCCATGTGGAGTGGACTCTGTGGGAAGAGCTCTGAAAAACACCTGCTTCTGTGTGCAAGGGGAGGTGATCACGCGGCTCTTCCTGGGACGCCTGCTCTTCATTGATTTGGAACAGCGGGCTCCGGGGGCTCTGGAGGGCTCAGGCAGGAGAACCGGGATGATCACAGAGCTCTGGAAGCCAGGTGACATGGAGCAACTGCCGGGCCAGGTGACAGGAGCAGGAGCCCAGAGCTCGAGGCTGCCCCTCACCAGGCCACGGCGCAACGTTCAGGTCACACGGCAGGCAGTGTGGACACTGCTGCGCCAGGAAGGTTCTGGCTGCCGTCCGAGATGGCCTTGACTGTGCTGGCACAGGGTCTTCCCTGGTTACGCACAGCCATAGCCAGGAGTGGTGGCTGTGACCTGGCCTGGCGGGGGCAGCGGGCCCTGCCTTGCCCACACTGGGACTGCCACTCGGCACTGCTCTTTTCAGTCCCAGGGGTCGAGTCCAGGGAGCCCACAGTTCCATCCCCAGTCACCCCACCCTTGGAACTTTGAGACAGGGTCTTGCTGAGTTGCTTGGGCTGGCCCCCAACTTGTGACCCGCCTGCCTGTGCCTCCTAAGGAGCTGGGATGACAGGCCAGTACTGCCACACCTGTCAGCTGCTTTTCAGTGCACAGGAGCCAACATGCCTTCCTTGACCAGGCTTTCCTGGGTTGGCATGTGCTGCCCTCCTGTGAGGATCTGTGGGCACCAATGCCTGCCACCAGAGGGAAGCAGCCCAGCTGTCACCGTAGCCTCCATCTCCTGGCGCCATAGAGAAGCCCTGGTCGGGGACAGGGAGTATTTTGCTGGCTGAATCCTTCCTCGGGGTTAGGGCTGCTGCCTCGTGTCCAAGGGCCGAGGGGCTGAGGCCAGGGCTGTGTCCAGAAGATCCAGAGTGGCCAGAGGGCTGTGGGAGGAGGAACAGGGAGGCCTGGTGGGCTGAGCCTTTCTGTCCCTGAGCTGGTCATCTAGTGCCCTTCCCAGCATGCTCTGCCAGTGACATCCGGCAGAAGCCGGCTTTCTGCGGCCAGCGTGGCCACGAGGAGAGAGGAGTTGCCTGCACAGAGAGGAGAGCTGAGCCCCAGTAGGCCCCAGCTGTGCTGGGAGAAGCCGTCCTGCGGGCCCTTGCTGCTTCTCCCAGCTGGCCCAGTGCTGGCCTCGGCCTCACTGTGCAGAGGCTGGGCTGGCCAGAGGAAGAGGCAACCGGAGGTCGGGGGCGATGGGGAGACAGAGCAGGAGGCTTGCTTTGGACTGCATGCTGTGGTCTGTGTTCATGGGGGCATGATCTGCCACTCAGAGGCTTCCTGGTGTGGAAGCTGCCAGAGAAAGTGGTGTGAGAGCCCTGACCCAGGAGAGCACAGCTCTGAGGGCAGGAGCTGCCCATGGGGGAGCCCCGCCAGCCCTGGCACTGTCCTACCAGCCCTGTCCCAGAATAGGATGCCAGGACCCTCGAGGTGGTGGGTGGAAGAGAAGGCGAAGGCCTGGGGTGGGGGCTGTAGGTGTGAGTGTGTGTGTGTGTGTGTGTGTGTGTGTGTACGCTATGTGTGCAGTGTGTGTGAGAGTTGAGGGTGTAACTGGCCAGCTGTGGTTCTGCAAAGCTGAGCACTATGGTGAGGTTTGGAGGGGTGTGTTTTACGCTGTGTCAGTGGATTCACACGCATGCATGCACGTGCACACACACATACAGGCATGCACACATGTGTGCTAGGTGCACTGCACACTGAGCTCCACCCCACCCCTGCGTCACAAGGCTTCTTGCTTCTACAGTGCCACTGACGTCATCATGCACATGAGCCCCTGCGGATCCAGACTCTCTGTGCCTTCAAGACTCCTTGTCGATGCTTCACAGGTCCTGGGCTTGGCCTCCCAGCTTGAAGTGGGGCTCTGGGGATGGCAGGAGGGTGGCTGCTGGGAGCCTGCACTGGGCCGGTGGTGGCCGTGAGGGAGGTGGGGGTGCAGAGGCACCGTGCGGGGTTCGAGGCTGCAGCAGGGATGGAGCTGTGACGCTGCCCGGTGCCTCTGTCCTATGACATTGGCGGTGCCAGAAGTGCCCTGGGCACTGAGGGAATCCATTTCTGCTTTGTGACTTTAGAACTGAAGCCAGCGCTGTAGCCGCCAGACCTGCAGGCACAGGAAGAGGAGGAGGACGAGGAGGATGAGGAGGAGGAGGAGGAGAAGGAGGAGGAGAAGGAAGAGGAGGAGGAGGAGGAGGAGGACAGCAGCTCATGCTTCAGGGTTGTCTGGGCCCAGGGGGTCAAGGAAGCCTCTTGCGGGATGCAGGGCTGGAGCCTGGGTGATCCCAGCATTCTCAGGGATGGTGGGCGGTGGAGACCCAGACAGGGATCCCAGCAGGAGGTGCACCTGCCCAGATGGCGAGCGTGTGTGACGGGGATGGCAGCCCTGCGGGCAGAAGTGGGGGAAGCAGATGGCAGAGCCCTGAGCCAGCTGCTGAGAAGTCAGCAGCGTGGTCCTCAACTGGGGGCTGGGACGTGAGGGCGCCTCGTGGTGCTCGGGTACTTGTCATCCCCACAGACGGATGCATTTAAGCTCTACCTCTGCCGTTCCCTTCAGTGCCAGAGGGGCTTCTCAAGCCTCCCAGTGAGTGCGTGAAGAACACGTGGCGGGCCCAGGAGAGCACGCCCCGCCCAGCGGGCGACCGCCGCCCCTCGCCGGGAGTCTGTGCACCTCCACAAGGAGGTGCTGTATGGGGATCCTTCTCTCTCTCCCCCTCGCCATCGCTCTCCCTCCTCCCTCTCCCTCTCCCCTCCCACTTTCCCTCCTCCCTCTCCCTCTCCCCTCCCACTTTCCCTCCTCCCTCTCCCTCTCCCTCCCCCTCCCTCTTCCTTTCTCCTCTCCCTCTTCCCTCTCCCCGTTTGCCTCTTCTCTCCCTCCCTCTCCCTCTTACTCCTCCTCCTCCTGCTCCTTCTCCTCCTCCTTCCTGGGTTGCTGTACTAATGAGACCAGCAACGCCGCAGTAAGGCCCACATCCTTCCGAGTCCTGCCCCCACCAACCTCCCCCGATGCTCCAGCTCCCGGCGGCTGTGCCCTCCACATCCTCGGTGCCGGCGCTGAACAGTCCTGACTCCAAGCCGGCAGAGCAGTGCAGAAGCGCAGACTCCTGTGTTGGCCCAGAAGAGCCGCTGTGGTCTGTTCTCCTCTCCCTGGTGTACTTGCCCGGCTGCCCCAAGAAGGTGCCCACAGCCCTGGTGACCGAGCCCTGGTCACAGCCCCAGTGAGCTTCTCAGAGCCAGCCTCAAGAAAGGTCAGGACAGCAGCCCTGGCTGAGGTCACCCCCAAGTCCCTGCCCCACAGAAACTGTGAGAAAGTCAACATCTTTGTTTGTTTTAAGCTGCAAAGGTTTGGAGAAATTTATTACACAGTACCAGACGAACAGTCAGAACCTTTGTTCCATGGTGTCCGTTACGTCTAGGGTATGCCCGAGATGGTTATGAGCTTTGAGGTTATGCGGGGGAGAGGCTGGTGAGAGAGAGGGACAGGGCACACCAGGACAGTCAGTCAGGGGTCCAGGGCGCCCCGCTGTTCACAGCGGGGCTTCAGCTTCTCATTTCCTGTGCGTGCATGCGTGCGTGCGTGCGTGTGTGTGTGTGTGTGTGTGTGTGTGTGTACACATACTAGGTCTGAATGCAGGGCCTTCGCACAGAGCTGTATCCCCAGCCCTTTGCTGATTTTTAAGAGCGGGTCTCACTAAATTCTTTATACTGGGCTTGAACTTGAAATCCTCCTGCCTCAGCCTTCTGAGTCCTAGGATTATAGGTGCGCCTCATCACGCCCGGTTAATAGTTTTTCTTTTTCCTGGGACACCGGGGATGTTGTTCTGATGGAGGCCACTACAAAGCAGCTCTGAGCAGGCCTGAAACAGACCGGTGGGCTTTCCGTGTTCACGTGTGAGTTGTTCCAGGCCGAGGCCCCTTGACTGGAGACGGCCAGTGGACTCACAGTATGTGACCCTCTGTGAGTCACTGGGCCCTGCTGAGGCCTGTCATGGAGGAGGAAGCCAGAAATCTTTCGAGGGTAAGACAAGGTCACAGCCCAGGACACCTGGCTCCACCCTCAGCTGCATAAAGCCTGCATCTCAGGCACCTCCATGGGGGGATTAACTCGGCACCTCCTGGGAGGAGTCCTGAGCATCCGCCCTTCTGGATAACTAAATACAGGCTGCCCTGAGAAGGTCACGGTCTCGGCCCTGAGGGGACCTCCAGTCCTGACAGAGGGCTTTGATTCTCCGGGAGCCCTGGAATCATTCCAACGGCCCCTTTTGTTTAGCCTCTGCCACCGTCCACTCATATGGAACTTGTAGAGTCATAACTGAGGGACAATATTGCCCAGAGAGTGTCTTGTTTTCTCTCAGCGCTGAGGACTGTAACTGCAGATGCGAACTGCTAACTCTGCCATCCCATTCTTGAACTTTATTTCTTGGTCAGGAGGACGAGGTCTGGACCCAGAGGACGCCAGCGCCCTGTGGCTCCACCCGAGTAGGTCTGCAGCTTGTTCTCCATCCGTTTTCTCTGGGATGGAAAAGAACCAGCCTGGCTCTTCCTCCTTTTCCGGACTTTCTTGTGCCCAGGCCCAGATCTGTTAATCCGCAGCTGCGTGAATGCTCGGTTTGGTCCTGCCCGTGTGGCCCCGGGTTCTGTCCCACTGACTTTTCATAAAACGATCTCCACCTCTGAATCTCTTCTTGTGCCGTCACCCTGATCATCTGGGCTCTGACAAGAGGTCAACTCTCCCCCTTTGCCGGGTCCACTTGGTTTCTACCCTATCCCTGGCTTCCGATGCTCTCCGCCCCTTCTTGGTGTCCCTGAGTGCCAAGAGCTCTTGCTCTCTACACTGGGTCAGCAAAGCCCTGCCGGGAGGAGCCTAGGACTGGCAGATGCCTGTCTGCCTCCTGGCCTCAGGAGCACCCTGAGGGGTCTCCTCCCGAGGGCCGCAGCCACTCCCTGCTCTCCTCGGTGACAGTGCATCCTCTCCTCCTTGCCAGCACCCCCCCCATGTGTCCTCTGTCCCTGCTTTCCTCTGAGTCCCTCTCTGTGCCGTGGCTCCAGGATGAGGTTTGTGCTCCAGCCACATGACAGAGGCCCAAGGCCCTGGCCTGCAGACTGGGTCTGGGGCTCAGCTCCTTCCTTTCTTGGGTTCCACTGATTACTCTTTCCCTCCATCTCACCTATGACTACCCCCTTGCAGCGCCCCCAGGAGACAGAAGCCCCAAAGCCGTGCCTGGTACCATAAGGCTGTGGCTCACCCAAGCAGGGTGGCACAGCCCCCTGCAGGAGGAAAACTCGAGAGAAGTTCAGGTCTCGTGGAAACGCCCAGCAGTGGGAAGGAAGCAAACTCCGCAGTGAGGCCCCTGTGCAGAAGCCTCTCGGGGAGGCCACACAGGCACCGCCTTCCCCTGGGGCAGCGGCTGGAGGACCAGTCAGGCTGCCATGGGGACAACGGGGCCTTTTGCCTCCTGCTTGGGCAGTGCTGAGGTGCACACTTTCCCGTGGCATGGGCAGCCCTGGAGGCCGCAGGGCACGGGCTCTCCCCACTGCTCAGTGACCCCAGTCATAGTTTTCAGGGTGCTCCAGCCCACATGGCCTGCTTGGGGATGGCAGACAGCTGGCAGAGGAGGCCACAGTGTCCACCCCACCTCCTGCCTGCCACAGCCCATTGGAGTGAAGCTGCATGTGTGTCGCATGTGGCACGTGCCTGTGCAAGGCAGTGAGCTAAGTGCCGTGTGACCAGTGTAGTGCTCCTGCTGAGCCGTGCATGTCGGGCAGGGGTCAGGGCATGCAGCGTGCTGGTCTCCTTATTTAACTGTTAAGCTGGGTTGTGGTTTTTAATGTATAATAAAGATATTAAAAAGAAAGCTCTTGTACTACTATACTGTATAGGGTCACATGTGGCATGCAAACACCGGTGCCTCCTTCACAAACTTAATTCTGCAGTTCTGGTCACAAACTGAATTGCACAAGAATGAATTAAATTTCCTCATAAAATTGATGTTGGTCATTTGACCCAGCAACCAGATCCGCTATGTGAGTGAGACCACCCTGGGCCCACCAGAAACTCATTGACTCAGCAACAAAGCCCAGCATGTGAGTGGAACTTCATCCATCAGAACAGGCCCAGTGTGGAAAACTGCAGAGAGACTAGAGACAAGACCCACCCAGCTGGTCCAGGAGCAGAACATCTTGCCAGAGTGCCACAGCAGGTTCCTCTCCAAGGGCTGCAGCAGGAAGAAGTGGAGCTCAGCAGCCAGGCCCAAGCCACGCCCACCTGGACAACTTTGAACTGGGTAGATCCGGACCTGGTGCTAAGGTAAGAACTCTACCAAAGCTCTACACCAAAGGTCAGAAGGCAGGGCTATACAAAATGACAAAGTGAAGCAGCAAAGTGTGCTCTCAGGCCCCAAGCCCACCCAGAACAAATACAGGAGACAATAGCATAGAAGAAATTGGAAATCACACCTCAAATCACTTAAATAATAGCATCTGAAGTAAAGAAACAACTGCAGAAAGGTACAGAGGAAATCAGATCAGAAAGAATTTCTGAAGTGAAAAAAGAAATAATATCTATAATAAAAGAAGTACTAAGTGTTTCTAAAGAAGATACTGATTTAAAAAATAGAGGAGACTAGAAAAATGATGGAATCTTTTTTTTTTTTAGATTTTTTATTGTTTTTTTTTTTTTTTTTTCTTGTTTCAGAACCTTTATTTGTTTATTCACTCATTTTTATGGCCGGCTCAGCCTGCCACGAGGGCAGGGCTGGCGCAGCATGTGGTGCCGGGGATCAAACCTCGATCCTGAAGCCGCTCAAGCTTTCCCAAACAGGTGCTTTAGACCACGGAGCCATCCCTCCAGGTCCCATGATGGAATCTTTAAATGAGCAATATAGGAAAATAATAAAATGTATGAAGCAGATTCAAAGTGCTAAACAGGAACTTAAAACCTCAATCATAAGCTGGCAAAACTGTTTCAGTGGAAGTGGAAAGAGACTTTCAGACCTTAAAGACACCATTGCAGCTAGTGAAGAGGTAAGAAAAGATCTATTAAAAGTAACTAATATGCAAGAAAAAATAATACAACATCTGCAAGAAGATGGAAAGGTGAGCAACATATGACTAATAGCCATCAATGAGCAATGTCTCTGTACAAATGATATAAAAAGAATATGGGCAGAAGTAATAGCAGAAAACTCCCCAAATATGGTGAAACAATTCGACATTCAGGTAACTGAAGAATATAGAATTCCAAATAACATCAACCCAATTAAAACCACACCCAGACATATAATAATTGAGATCCCAGAAATTCAGTACAGGAACAGTATACTAAAAGCCACTAGAGAAAAGAAACAGATCACATTCAAAGGAAAACCCATTAGAACAACAGGCAGACTTCTCTTTACAAGCCATCAAGTCAAGAGAAGCATGGAGCAAAGTACTTCAAGTCTTACAAGAAAACAAATTCCAGCCCAGACTGATATACCACCTGCAAGACTCTCAAGTTCAATGGAGAAGTGCAATACTTCCATGACAGGGCCCGGTGGGATGGCTCAGTGGTCTAAAGCGCCTGCTTGGGAAAGCTTGGGCAGCTTCAGGGACTGCGATTCAATCCCCAGCACCACATGCTGTGCCAGCCCTGCCTTCAGGGGAGGCTGAGCCGGCCATAAAAATGAGTGAATAAACAAATAAAGGTTCTGAAACAAGGAAAAAATAAATAAATAAA
>PVJA010015025.1:0-46302 GCA_004027025.1 Myocastor coypus
CTGCCACCTCTTGTGATGCCCTCAGGCCATCTTTTCCATTCGCTGGTTCCTTCCCAGCAATGGAGATCCTCTCAGCTCCATCTTTGCAGTCCACAGCTCTCCTGGTGTTTCCTTTCTGGCCAAACTCACATTTTAAATCATCCTGCTTGGCTCTTTTCTCTTGACTTTCAACATAAATCTGGCTAAAAGCTGCCAATAAAAAACCACGCCACCGCCCCAATAGTTTTCTGCTTTGAAATGTCTCTTGAAAGATTAATCAGTCCGCCATGCTTAATCTCAGTCTTAGGCAAAGTCTCTGGGCACGAGCAAAATTTCGAAAGACTTTCAGCCAATCCATAGCACAAATCATCTGGAGTCCAATGACCAATGCTGTCCTTTTTTCCAGCAGAAACCTCCTCAGCCTGATCTTTACAGACAGGCCTTCTATCAGTCTTCTGGTCTAAGCTCTGACCAAAATTGCCCAAGCTGAACAGCCGAAGCCGTTCTACTGCTTTGTTTTTAGCCAACATCTCTGAACCTTTCCTATCTCTTCCCGTAAGCCATTTCCAAAAGTTTATAATCCACATTGTCAGGTATAGTCACAGCAACGACCCCACTTCTCTGGTACCAAGTTCTGTATTAGTTACTTTTTGCTCATTGCTGGAACAAATACCCAACACTCAAAATGAAGGAAGGAAAGGTTTATTTAGCTCACAGTTTGTGGAGGTTTCAGTCCATATTCGGCTGGCCCAAGGCTGAGTGGAACAGAGCAGAGAGCATCCAGTTCATGGCGGTGCAACAGCAACAAAATGGTGGCAGAGGTAGCCAACCAACACGGCAGCAGAGCAACAGCAACAGCTAGAGCTCCAGTCTATCTTTCTGTCTCTCTTTATATTACATTCAGGCTCTCTGCCTTAGCTCCTTCCCTAGGCTACACCCATAATCCCAGAAGTACTTCCATCCATAATCCCATCAGTACTAAAACCTATAATCCCAGGGATCATGGATCAAGTCTCTAATTCTAGAAGTCCTCGCCCAGTGACTCCATGAGGCTTTGGGGGGACAACCAGACATAAACCATAACAATATATATAGTAATTTGATCACTGACCAAGTCTTCTAAAGTCTCTAGAGAGGGAATTATTTAAGAACAGGGCAACAACCTTTCAGAACCAAGAGCAGTGCAGCCTGATAGAGGCTGATTTTGAAAAGAGATATTTCTTAAACATTTATTGTGTGAGAGGCACTTTCCTAAACCTTTTCCTATGTCCTCTCATTTAATTTCAGATCAATGTGTATAGCACTGTCTTCAGTCTGAAAATGAAGACACTTACCTGTAATCCCAGCATTAATGAAGTCGAGACAGGAGGATTTGGGAATTTGAGGCCAGCTTGCACTACATAGTGAGTGCAAAGTCAGCCTTAACTGCATAGTAAGATCCTCTCTCTCTCTCTCTCTCTCTCTCTCTCTCTCTCTCTCTCACACACACACACACACACACACACACACTCTCAAGAGTCTGAATAATCCTCCCATGACCCTTGGACAGTGATGTAGCAGAACCAAGACAGGAATTCACATCTGTCTAACCTGACTCGAAGCCTACATTTCACGAAGAACACATGCTGGATCAGGTCAGCACCCAGCATCATGGCTGGGATAGACTGAACACTGAAAGCATAGCCCCAAACCGGGCAGGTATTAAAGGGGATGTGGGTGTCAAGGAAGACACACTGAGCTGTGTCAACTCCAACAGTGTGGTTTATAAATGGGTTCCAGTTTTAAGGCTTGTCTTTCTTCTCGGAACCAAAAGCTTCTCTTGTTCTAGCATTAGGTATTTTCTCCCCTAACATCCAAGTATAGTGTAGTGTATTTGTGTGTATTTGTGTGTGTGTGTGTGTGTGTGTGTGTGTGTGAGAGAGAGAGAGAGAGAGAGAGAGAGAGAATACTGGATATTGAACCCTGGGCCTTTGCTCTAAGCTACATTCCCAGCACTGCTTTTTGCTTTCAAGTTTTAAATTATGAGGTGGGTCTCACTGAACTGCAAAGTTGCCCACACAGAGCTCAGGCTTGGAGTCTTTTGCCCTCAGTTCCCAGGAGAGCTGGGGTGACAGGTATGTGTCATCATGCCCAGCCTCACAATTTCTTGTAATGAAAAATACATTAAAATGCATGCTATGTTTTTTTATTTCTGATATTTCCCTTCTACTATTTTTCTCTGTCTTCAGAAATTTATTGGGTACTATGAGAAAATGTACCTAATTTGAGAAAGCTGTTTTACTTCATTCTCTTTTTGTAAACATTTTTATGCAACCTTTTTAAAAAATGTATTTGGTACAGGGTCATGCTACCAAGCTTGGACTCACTGTGAATTTCCTGTTTCAGCCTGCCCACTGCTGGAAGTACAGGTGTGCACCACCAGCCTGATTTCAGTGTTCGGCTCTGTATGCCTGCGATGGGGCTGGCAAGGCAGGTGATGTAAGGCATCGAATCTAGGTCCTTGTGCTGGCCAGGCAGGCACTTAAATGGCTGAGATATCTCTCCCTGGCTTTTTTTTTTTTAATTTTTTAGAAATTGTTAAGCAAAACAAAATGAGAAAAGAAAACAAAACAGAACATTAGAAATGAAACAAAGTTTCATGAAACAAAGTAATAGAAATTTGACCATGGTTGTTGTATTGTATTTTGTTATCTTCAAATTAATTGTTTAGGTTTCCAGATATAAACCTGAAAAATTGATTTTAAAAAGTTGTAAGTAAATAAAAGGAAGAAAAACGTTAAAAAACAATTAACCTTGAACTGCTCCTTTCAATAGGCCAGCAGAAATCAGCGGTATAATTATCCAAAGTAACTATCCTATACACATGAACACATGAACACATCTTTCCCCTTCCTTCTTCTGTCTTTTTCTTCATCCCAGTTTTTTCCTTCTGTTGAACAGATTCTTTCTCTTTCACAGTACCTACTGTACCTTTCCAATTTTATTTATTACTTCAGGTTCTCCCACTAGTGAGACAATATGATGCTTGCACATGTGAGTCTGATTTATTTCACTTACCAATATAGTTTCTACTTGCATCTATTCACCTATAAAAGGCAATGTTCTTAAGACTTTATAGAGAGAATAAAAATTATTAGGTCATTTTGAACCTGTTATCCTATCACTTAAAATTCAATATGGTAATTACTACATAAATTACCAATTATTCTGCAAAAAGCAAAGTTAGATAATTTAATGAATACTTTAAAATGTTACAAAAATTATTAGTCCTGAAACAGATTGCACATGTCCATGCTTGTGAATTAGATTCCAATTAGATAAAGTTCATAAATATGGAAAAAATAGTAAACAAAAATCACTTTGAGCCTTGATACCTAAAGATAATTATTCAGAACAAAACTATTACCTTTTCTAAATACCTACATTTGTAGCTACTCTAACATGCATAATGTTTTCATCTTGCATTGTTTCTTAATGATTTTGTGAGTAATTTCTATGCTACTAAGTGAATACAGCTAAGGTCCTAGTTTTCTTTTAGAATCACTGCTTACTTAACCATTCTCTATTTCTAAATGGTTATTTTGATTCCTCCAATTTTCCTTAAGGAAAATAATTTTGTTATTAAAACACACATAGTTGCCATCATACACAATGTTTTGGCAGCATGGCCCTTCGAAGGTAGCTGCATATCACCCAGGTCTCTTCCCAAACAGCTGAACCGTTTCCACAGTTGTTGGTCTCTTGTACTGTTGGTGGCAGCATTCATTTCATGAACTTGACAATCGCCAAACATTGCAAAAATTGATGTATTATTTTCTAGGTAAAAAAGTTGATTTATAATGGTTTTAGTTCATGTTTCTTTGACGACATTTTTGGTTGTAGCATATTTGTTCTTGTTTAGACACTTTAATTACTATTTAGTAAATGATCAGCTATATATACTATTAACCAATTACATGTTTCAATTCCACTTACTTCATTACAAATTATATTCATAGTTTATTCAGCTCCTAATTTGATTTGTTA
Organism: Myocastor coypus; assembly: GCA_004027025.1. Lineage (NCBI taxonomy): Eukaryota > Metazoa > Chordata > Mammalia > Rodentia > Myocastoridae > Myocastor > Myocastor coypus. The sequence goes on from PVJA010015025.1 coordinate 4,006, forward strand.
CTTAGGTTAGGAGCTGCAAATAGAAAGCATTCAATGTTATTTGTCTTTATTATTTCTTCTGCTTCTAAGAAGACATCTTAGAATGTGCACATCACTTAAGATGATGGGTAATTAATTCATTCTTCCTTTTAAAAGAATATCAGTGTCCTCTAGAGCTCTCTGTGCCTTGCCACTGATCTTTTCCTTAATGGTAGACTCTGCATATGATTTGTTTATTTGATACAGGGCCCCACTATACAGTGATCCTTGTCTCAGTCTTCACAGTACTGGGATTACAGGCGTGCACCACCATGGCAGGTTTCAGTGGTGAGCACAGCACATCCAGGGTGCCAGGCCAGCACAGCATGCCGCACCAGGCATTGAACTTGGGTGCTTACCAGGCAGGTGCTTAGACTACCAAGCTCTCTCTCTAGCCCAACTGTGTATGATTCTCATCTCTAAATCCCCCGTGTTTTGAAAATAGACTCCATATTTGCTGGATTTATGGATGGATGGATGAGTGGTGATGGTAATATTAATGGTAAAGTTGTTTGACTTCTTATTAATTATAGTTCTAATGGCTCTTATAAATATTAACCTGTTGATACATTAACACATCTAATGTTAAACACATTTATATAACAATGTTAGAAATTCACCATCACAACAAAAAACAACCATTTTTGTTTTGTTTTGTTTTGTTTTTTGCAATGAAGAAACACTAGAGGACAACTAGTCACACTTCTCCCTCCATGTCATATCACTGATTGTGGATGAATGCTCCAGCAGCACTAAAATAGATATATTTGAAAAGTCCTACGTCACATTAGACATCTTCTATCCATTCTAGTTCCTATTTTGTTCTGCTCTTTTACTCCAGCTCTGATCCTCACATATGTCTGCTCATGCCTGATTATTTTTTGGTAAGTTCCTTATGTTTTTTTTCCCCTCGTTAGTGGAAAAGAAATAATGTAAGCTACCTTAGGATGGTGCTATGAAATTTAGTGGGAAAGTAGCTGAGATAAAGTCTGGGGTCTATGAAAGGTAACTGAAGCCTATAAGCATTAATTGACATTATTACTAGATTATATAGTTGGCCATGTATTTATTCTTTTTCCTCAATTAATCTAGAGAAGTTTCTGGAAAATATGTTAAATTTGACATTGTTACATTTTCCCAACTTTCATATATTCTTCATCATTATAATTAAGATAATCCTTCCAAAGTCAGTCATCTCTTTGTTAAATCTAGTGGTTAAGTACACAAAAAATTATCATCAATTACACCAATGCAGCTAATTCTACTATCTTCCACATCACTATAGCTGATATATTTTAAATTTATTTTGTGATACATCTTTCTCCCTAGCATACATGCAATCATCACATTCAATCCTTTTACTTCTGTAAATCTTCACTTCTTTTCTGCTCCCTCATTCTTAGTTCATAGTGTTCCTGGAGACCACTAGGAAACACACTATATTTTCTTCTTTTTATCTCATACATTCTATATTCTTTGTTCAGCCTTATAATTCTAATTATTCCATCTGGTTGATGTTTGCCTGAAATTCCCATTTCAACCTTCCATCTTGATTTCTTTCTATTTGTCATACTTGGTCTCGTTCCTTGACAAAATCCTACGCTTCAGTAGGGCTTCAAATATCCTTTCCTGTTCCCTCTAGTTAATCGCTTCCTCTTTTATAAATCCCTAGTATTTTATATACTCCTCAATTTATTCAAAACATTCTTTTTATTACAGTTGTATATGAACTGTCTGTCTCTTCTAATGTCTTGTTTATCTTTGTGTGAACCACTGTACCTCATGGAATGTGTGTGTGTGTGTGTGTGTGTGTGTGTGTGTGTGTGTGTGTGTGCAAGTGCATGCATGTGCATCTATTAACTTCTGGAGACCTTATGTTCTTTTATTTTATAACGGAAATGACATGAAAAAAGAATGAAATATAATTAAGGTTGAGCCTTTTCTCTTGTATGAACATTTTAAATGTGTGACTCTAAAGGAGAAACACACAACCAGGCTTCGGTATCTACTCTTCCATAAAGCAGGATGTCAATGGTTAAGCCAGGAGTTTTTCAAAGTACCAGGTGGTGATATATAATAGCCCTACCCTACCACATGCTTTCTAGCACGCAAAGGCCATGACTGTAGTTACCAAAAGTGAATACTTCGTAAGTTGTTTGGAGGTCCAAATATTATATGCAAAAGGATTTGGAAATTGTTCAACAGCACAAGCAGGAGGACCTCCCTAGATGTCAGCTGAATTATCAAACTCTCTAATGATAGGTTTCACTGTACTAATTGTGGGTTGACCTAATCTTAGAGGAGTTAAACTATTATAGTGATTAATTCTAAAATAAAGAAAAATATTTTCCTTGGCATGTTCATTTCCTAAGCATTTCTTTAGACTCTTCACTAAAGTAAGCACTTTCTGACAAAATACTTTTGGGTTTATTATGCATGGCTTTCTTTGTCACAGTCACCTTGAACAGCTGCAAAGCTCTTATCCCAGCAACACTTTCCCTCACAGACACTTTGATGTGATCTTTGCATTTATAACTCCATTTGTATTTACATAAATGTGTATTTATTTTTTTTCCAGTTTTGATGTTCTTATAATTATTTACTTAGAGAAATTAGTATCAATTTCATATTAGTAACACTATAAAAAAGCTTTCTTTAGTAAACTACAAAAGGCTTGAATAAAAAACACTCATTTTAATATTTTATCAAGAAATCATATAATTATTAGGTTATTCTCCAAATACATGAGAATCCTATAAATAACTTTTACCTTATATAAACACTAAAACCTATCATCACACATGAGAGAGGAGAAAAATACTGCAAAATCACTTCAAATATTTTTATGTGAGAACAATTACCTCGGAGTTTGGAATTCACACTAAATAGAATAAAATAAATGCTGTTATCTTATAAAAAATTTAATGTATAAAACTACCAGGTAGTAGGATTTTCTTCAAACAAACAAAAATAAACATAAGTGGATTTATTGAAGTTTATATTTTATCCTGATTTATAAGTGCATTTATTAAAATCTCTCAGTTGATTAACCATTGTAACCATTGTTTCTTCCACCTTACCAAAACATTATGCCTAGTAATAATGAATATTTCTGTTGTCAGACAGAGATCCGAGTGGAGAATTCATGAGAAAAGAACTTGTAGAGACTCTAAGCACTGACTGAAGGTTTCGCTTCTCCTCCTTTGTCTGGGACCACGTGATAACGTTTAACTATCCGCCACTTGTACAGCCCTTACAAACAATAAAGGAAAACTTGTGTTAAAGTTTAACCAGATTAAAATTTTTATGCTTATACTTTTTTTCTTTAATCAGAAAAGAATAAAATGAGAGTTTGCTTTCTCAGAGAATACTCAAAGACCCAATTTAAATCTCAATTTATGCACTATATTACTGGTGACAAACAAAAATTAAAACTCAATCTATCTCCATATATATATATATATATATATGTATATATATCTAGATATATGTATATATACATATATCTAGATATATGTATCTATATATAACATAATGCTGTACATATATTTATGTGATATATATTATGCTGTATATATTTTACATTATATATATTATATACTATAGTCTTTTGGAGACAGGGCTTCAAGTAAGCAGCTCAGGCTGACCTTAAGTTCACTTTGTAGCCTAGACTGATCATGAATTCCCAAAGAATCCTGCATCAGCCTCTGAAGTGCTGGGGTTACAGGCATGTGCCACTACACCTGGATCCAAACAAAGATAGTCCATATTTTTCAACCTAAACATTCCTCAACATGAAAAGAAAAAAAACCTGGCTATGTGTTTGCATGTATCGAGAAACAACCTGCATTTAACTTCTATAGTGCTATAATCACAATGCTAAACAATGTTCTTCAGCCTTGCTATTGAAACCAAAGCATTTAATAATACACATGTATTATGTATGTTTTAAAATTAATAAAAGGGTTGCCTTTCTTCTGGTTATATAATGAAATGCAAATAATACCTAATATTAACAAATAAATGATATACTCAGAGTTCTAAAATTTTCACAAACACTAATTTACTGTAAAAAATTAGTAGAGCTTTCATTTCTACTTAGAAAGTGAGGTTATAATTTGACTGATGAGAAGCCTATTAATTTTTACAAATGTAAACGATTTTATGAATAGATTTGTCAAGGTAAGATTGGAAGAATTTTGTTTTATTTAGTAATGTGGGTGAGGCCCTGAGTTTAACAACTATTACTATGAAAAAAAAATCCTAGCTGTAACCATAAAAAACAAGTAAAAAACCTTCACCAGTCTTTACTAGGTGCTACCTGGAACTTATTTTGAAGAATCATGATTATTTCATTTATCACAGGCCAGAAAACTTAACATTTGCACTATTTGCAGACCTTTTGAAAATGTGCTGGTAGTTGACTCTGAATGTCATCTAAATGTCTCTTGCGATATTTGAATAAAGACAGTCTATTAGTTTGCACAAAGAAGTGACAATTATAAATCTTTTAATTCTCATACCCTCCATTTACAGATTCAATTCTGGTCTGATGTAGAGTAACACTGAAAGCTCTACCTGAAAAATGAAGCAACAGAAATGTTGTATCACTCAACAGCTTTTATAGAGACGAGAGAGCTTACAATCTCTAAGTTGATATTGGTGAAAAGTAAAAACATTATCTAAAACATTACTTGGGAAAACATCCAAAACCATGCAATCTGTCTCCAATTTAGGTAGTCAGTATGCTGTGGCTTTGTATTTTGCTTTGTCTTACTTTTGCTTAACTGTTTTAAAACCAATAACCCTAATAACTTTTGCAATTATATATGCACCTTCATAGGTTTTTATTACACACTTATTTGTCAGCAAATGATGATACAGAGAATCAGGAGGTTTTACTCCTCTTTCCATCTTTATTCTCATTCTTTTAGTTTATGAATTTAACTATGTCCACAGGAACCACCATCTAGAATAATGTCTGTCATGCAATCAAAGAGTTACAGTAAGTTCAGTCACTCCAGAGGGTCTACATAGGCCAGTAAAATATACATAAAAGGATCTTTAATAATCTATACCTTTCAGACTGGGCATGGTGGCACGTGCCTACAAGCTCTTGGGAGTTTGTAAACAGATGGATCAGTGAGTCTGATCTAATAGTGAGACCCTGAACACCCTGTAAATCCTGCCCTAAAATACAAATAATAATAATAATATAAACCCTTTGAAATCATTGTAGTACCACAAACATTTATTAACAAAAGTGAAAATATTAAAAACTGAAAAAAATGCAAATCCTAAGATTTTTATTTATTGAATTGCATTCTCTATTATTATAAAAAATAGCAAATATGAACTGCCTAGAAGTCCCTGCTTGTTTGTTGTCTTTTGGCCCTATTTCCATCCCTCCTTGTAGGATCCCTGTGTAGCTCTGCCTGTCCAGGGTGCTGGTGCTGCTCACCAGCAGTGCAAGGCACCCGTGCAGCTCACGACTGGCCACTGTTCTTGGAAGCGCAGCAGTTCTAATACTACTTCTTTTTCTTCAGTTCCACTTAAATGTTCCCATGAGTGATTAAGCATGAAAGTCATGCAGTGTTAATGCAAATACCACAACTGTCAACAGAACTATTCAGATACAGGTGTCGGGAGAGAGCTGCCAGCTATATCTGACCACAGAGGATATTCAGAGGATTCACACAACACAAACCTTGGGAATAAACATGCTTGAAAAGTGTATTTTTATTTTTTATGTATTTGGTATAAGGTCTCACTGCACAGCTCAGACTCCTAGTGATCCTCCTGTTTTCAGCCTCTCTGGCATTCAGATTAAAAACCTGTACCACCACACCCAGTTTCAGTGGCAAGCTAGCACATCTGGGGGCCAGGCTGGAGAGGTATGTGGTGCCAGGAATCGAACCCTGGCATCAAAATTTTATTTTAGTGACAACTGTATGATGGGCCTCAGTGGAATCCTTGGTCAACCAAAAGCAGAATGTACCTTTTCAGTTTTTGCCACTAACATAGCTGAACCTGGGGATCTTTACACAACATATATCAGGAAGTGAAATGGTCACAGCTATATCACAAATCAGGCATGAAGTTAGGTCCATGATAAAAACACTTAAGAGAGGGTTTACTATGTCCATGAAAGACATTTCAGTAAGAAAGATACCTGGATTCTGTGTGAAATGTTTCTAGTTTCCAGACTACCCAACATGCTTTGATTTTGTGTTCTTTAATACTGGTCTATATCTGGAAACCTTTTACTTAAGTGATATAAGAATTCTGAAATAAGTTTTAGTATGACGTTACTATTGCGAAGTAGCACACTGAGAAATAACTATTTTTTTCGTAGACTGCATTTTTAATCAGAAAGTTTCAGTGTTCTCTACAAGGGTTTCAAATTTTCATGTAAGTAAACATGTCACTTCTAACATCTCTTATAGTTCCTGATTTACACTTATCAAAAATAATCACCTAAAACTCCTATCAATTTCATAATAATCACAGCACTCACTCTAACTTCATAACACAAGGATAATAATAAAAAATTACTTGACAAGTTATGATGCATCAAAATGAAATTTAGAGACACAGGTAAAGCAGAAAGGCCAAATGGCTATACCCATGCTCTATTCAGCTTTAGCAACTCAAGTCAAATTTTATTTTTTCTTAGGCTAAAAAGTGTAACTATTTCAGTTGCATCTATCTGATTATTTTTTAGTTTATGAGGTGTAACTCCATTTTCAATTTCAGTTGGGCATGAAAGCAAACAGTGAGCTAGCTTTACAATTTAACATGCCTACATGTCAAAAATTATCACTACAGGTAACATGTTAAGTTTTGCAGCTTAACATTTTAGTTGTGATTTTATATGATAAATCTCTATGGACTATAAAGAGAACATCCTAGAGTAGAAATCAGTATAAATGTATTTAAAATACATTAGAATGAAGGATTATTTAGGGGAGAACATTAAGAAGTTGTATTATATTTTAAAATTTAACTTAATTGTGTCTGACAGAGGAATCTAGTGAACATATCTGTAATGAGCTTAAGGTCGATGGGTATATATGTCATTTGTACTCTAGGTGACTTTGGTCATGTGATTATTCTATTCACTATAAATAATACCTCAGTAAAGATCAGAATCACCCACTGGCAAAGCATTAGCAATCTAATAAGGCCTTAGAAATTTGCAAGTATAATTCAATCTTAAATCCAGATCAGACTGTTCTCTTCTTTAGCACTATCTAACAAAGCCTGTAAATGATTTCCATTTTTATATTTTGGATTTATGTCTTCAGAGTTGTTTTGGAAAATCTTTTGGCCAGTGCTTTCAATTTTTTATTGTTTTTTCATGTATTTGATACAGGGTCTTACTATGCAGATTGAACTCTTAGTGATCCTCTTGTCTTCAGCCTTTCCAGCTCTGGGATTACAGGTATGTGCCACCATGCCCAGACTTGGTGGCCAGCTCAACATGCCCAGGGGTGGGACAGGTGCAGCTGATGGTACTGGGGATAAAACCCTGGTTTCTGCCCTTACCTAAGCAGGTGCTTAGTCCACTTGTCTATCTCTCCAGCCCTCTGTTTTCCATTTTGACTGTTTTTCTCTTCTTCACTTCAACATCATACACACGCTCAATACAGGATCCCTGTGCCACTGCAGAGCATGAGATCGCAATGTCTGATGGTGCTTGGGAGGCAGTGTGTTATGTCACACCGAAGACACTGTGATTGTTGTTCAAAGCTTTGAAGCAATATAACTATATTGCCCAGAAATATTTAACTATAAAATAATTTAAAATTTTCACAAGCCATAAACAGTGAACCCATAATTTTTCATAAACAGCATGGAGTCATTTGCTTTAACAAATGAGTTCTATGCAAAAAGTGATGAGATATAACATGCCTAGTGGGCCATTCATCTGTTGGCCTAACATTGAAAATCCCACAAGAGTTTACTTTACAAGGGATATCCTTAATGATAGAGTCAAACAAAAAGTGTAGGCAAAAGAGAAAATCTTACTGGTAATATAGCTCAGTGGATTAAGTGCCTGCTTAGGCAAGCTCAGGGACCATGGTTTGATCTCAGGCACCACAGGCTGTACTGGACCTGTCCCCAGGCCCACTGACCCAGCCACTGAGATTGGGCATGGTAGCACACACCTGTAATACCAGTTTTGGGGAGGCTGAAAATAGAAAGATCTCTATGAGTCTCAGTTGCATAGTGAGACTCTGTACCAAATACAAGAAGAAGAAGAAGAAGAAGAAGAAGAAGAAGAAGAAGAAGAAGAAGAAGAAAAAGAAAAAGAAGAAGAAGGAGGAGGAGGAGGGGGAGGAAGAGAAGGAGGAGGAGAAGGGAGAGGAGGAGGAGAAGGAGAAGGAGAACAGTAAGTTTTGATAAAGATAGAATCGTAGCAATACGTATGTCAAGGTTTTATTGTGAAGGGTGTTGAGGAAAAGAACCACGAATAAGCATAAAACAAACCCAATATTTCTTCTAAAGGAACTATGCTTACCATGGAAAAGGTACATATTAGTTACTTAGAGGTTTTGGGTTGTTGAGCACTGGGAGGTAGGAGGTTATAAGAAATATAATGTAGGGACTATATCCAATTACAAGTGTTGAATAGGGAAAGAGCTCACAAAGCTTTCCCACCTTCAATGAGAAGAAGGACAAGTGACTATCCCCTGGAAGTTTCTGGTTGATTGATGAAGTTGATGAACAAATACAGACATAGATATAAAGGAATAAATAAAACTATGCTATTTCATAATTGTACATCCCACCATGCTGCCCATACTGACAGGTAGCTAAGTGAGTTGGCCAGTGAGAGCAACACCAGACAGCAGACCTGCTTCTGGGGAGGGAAGCAGTTATACACCCTAGAGACCCTGTTCCCACTGCTCAGGCATCCCCATTCCAAGTACCTTGGCCCCTTGGACTCACTAGCTCAGAAATGGCTTGACATGCCCAAAGCAGTACCTTTTAAGTGGGAGCAGTGGTTGATGCAGACAGAGTGCTGGCCAGGATGAGACACTGGGCAGTTAGGATTAAAGTCTTAAGATCAGGACTAAAATATCAGAGAGACAGAGACAAAGAAAGTGACAAGAAGGGGAAAAAATAAGAACAGAACTCAGTAAACAACTGTTGACTTCAGTGAAACGACCAAGAATACCATCTTAGGAAGGCTCACTAGTCAAAAAGGAAAGAGACTACAAAAACAGCTCAGAAAACAGTATTTGATATTTAGATAGAAAATACACTGGGCTCAGTCTATTTTAATTTTGAAGTAGCAAAGAATACTTTTCACCTTATATTTTTAAATGATATCATAACTAATTTTAATCTCACCATCTTGCTATCTATTATATCACATTTTCATGTAATGAATGGAAAAACTAATGTCCTAAAGCAAGCAAAACAGATATTGCACCATACAGTGAACAAAAACAGTATCTTAGGGCTGATGTGAGCTCTCATTGGTCCATCTTCTCAGAAGCCACTCACTCTGCTTACAGTCTACATATAGAGTATTCCTCATTCACTCTGCATACAGCAAAGAGAAATAGCTTTTTGGCATCTAATTGGGTGAGATTGGACACAAATGAATCCCAGATGATTAAAGAGGAGTATCAATTTATTTCAGTACAGATACAGAATATGAATTAATTTTTAAATTTATCACATCAAATCAGCAAGAGCACAAGCTAGTGATCTGATTGAATGCCTCCAAGAAGTTGTCAACAAATACGTAGGAGTTCAAGGTGTTCCCAGGTCTTTACTAGAAGACAAGAAAACTAATACAGAATGACTGAACAGGTAATCACCTCTTCTGGGGGACATTTGGAATCTGAACATGTCACCTGGTTTTCTTCTCTTCCTGTCTACATTTTCTAGACAATCACTCTGTACGAGCCATCCTAGGGTCACAAGTTGTCCCTTCATGATTTTTGTCAGTGCCATAAATAGCAAGGATAGGACAGAAGGTTGCAAAGAGAAGAACATGCCAGGAAAGGGCCTCGGGGCTGGTAGGGAGGATTTTCCTGTCATACACACCGCACAGGCTTCCTGCATTTTATAATCAGACATAGCTATTCTTCATATCACCTTGTCTGATTTAGAGTAAGCAGTATAGAGCATTCTCTGAATCTTGAGGCCAAAGTGTCTGAACTCAGTAGTATCAAAATGAAATTAGTTTGCAATAAGAATCCAGATACTTAACATTTCAAAATTCCTAAAATAGGAGAAAGGTATGTCTGACAGCTTAATTTCCTCAACGGATGTAAAGTGTTGTTCTCTATCTTTAAAAAAAATCTCTTATAGTACTTAATAAGCACTGAAGGCATGCATCAGATCATGGCAATTCTCAAGTGGTAATTGATGTTACTTGTCACTGTCAGGTACAAAACATGGAAGGATGGGAATTTATACTAACTGTCTTTGTTTTCCAAAGTAGCATCTGGTTTTGAATAACAAACTTACTTCCACTTCAAACTGAATCCACACATAGTAGCTTTTAGGGATAAAATTATTTCCTTGTTAGGAAGAAGGACATCATGTAGATTCACTGACCCTTGTTGATTTCATTATTTGGCATGCCTAGGGACAGCTGCAGGCATTTTAACTGCTATTTCATGCCTTCAAAAACCATTTTTTCCTGGAAATGAAAAATCTATCAAGCATATTTGATCATCTGAGGAATACTCATAGAGAAAAGACCTGTTAGATGACCCTTATGTAACTTATAAATTAATTTTAGGGGAAATAACCTATGTTCATAGATTTTATTATGTAAATTAATATTACTAGTTTTCACCAGAGCATATTATAGGCATAAGAGGTATCTATAAATATTTCATGAAAAACAAATAAATGAATAAATTTTGCTAGCTTTTTTTGCTATGTAAGGATTATGGATCCTCTGTACTATTACAGTGCGAAGTCTGATTCCATTGCAGCACATTTTGTGGCTCAGATACTGAGGTCAGGTTAAATTCAACTCTTATGTCAGTTAAAAGTAATAGGTGACAGGATTTTCAGTATAATATTAATTTGTTGAGAAATTTTCATATTGTTTACTTATTATTAAAAGTAACCAAGATTTCCTTAGATTTTCTCCTGGCATAACAACTCACTTCTCAAAAACTTTCACACTAAAGAAATACCAATGCACCAGGAAACATTCCAATGGAAAAAAAAAGTCAATAGAAGAGAGGGGAAATGCTAAAAAAAGAAACAGCAAGGGATCCTACACACATACATGCATTTTGGCGAGGATTATAATTTTAGGCAAGGAAGCTGGGTTTATTAAGTTTAATGGGTTAGCCAATCGTCTATGTTCCTGTTTTCCAAAAAGCTAAACTGAACATGGTTTTCCTTTGATCAAATTGGTCAATGAATGAAAAAGTGTAGTGGTCACAAGGAAGCCATCCCTGTTTACTTACAAACTTAAAGCAGCCTCTTCACTTGTGAGAGTTTCTTAATTTGGATACATTTTGGGCATCGGTTTACTTAATTTTGAATCAAATAGGTTGCTTTAAAAAATGTGTAGTGCTACAAATTTCACTGATTTTTTAATACAGTGCAAAATATCTAGGGTCATCTAGGTATTAGTTTACTTAGTCAAATTTTTTTTTTCATAATTTGAGCATTTACCACATTTAGTTTTGATACAATGTCGAATAAGTTGAAGAAATAAAAAGATGGCAAGAGGCATACATAAAAATTTTGGAAAATTGTGAATAAATTACTACTGTGACATTGGGAGACAGAACATTCCCAATAATGAAGATGATCAGAAAATACTGGCAGAATGAAGAAAATAAATATAAAGAGAAGAAAAAATAATCACACTTATCAAATAAAAATACTGGATAAGAAATATCAACACTGCCATCATTGTAGAAGAGCAAACCATAGAAAATATGTACCCCACACACGAGCTCTGCAATGCACAAAGCGGGTGAGTGAATCATGTTGTACATGTGCCGACCAGCAACAAAGGCACCCCAATTTCATGGAGCCTGTGATGCGGGGTATGCTACTACATCACAGGCTGACTTTCTCATTGGGCGTGAAGCACAGAAATCATAATAGACTGAAATGAAATACAAATGACTCAATTAGGCATTAAAATCTTACTGGCCAGATTCAGTTCAGTCCAAAAATATCTGTCATCTTAAACTCTGTCTTTAGAGATAACAGGTTTTAAATTTTATTAACTTCCCTCTTATTCAGAGCTAGCACTCTGCAATGGGTAGATAAAACTATCAGATATATTTACACAAAGGATTTGTTGGACATAGAGAAAGCTAAAGAAGCCAGAATTATATTCATTCAAAGGCAAGTGTAGGAAATCAGCAACAAAGGATGTACTGTACATCGCCTTGGGTTCTATCACAATGCTTTTGTGCTTGGACCCCAGAAACTTCATTAAAGGATATCTAAAAATCTCTAAAGCACACACACACAAATACCCCAAAAGATTGTAGGTAAGAGACCTCCTTTGTTTATTTATAAAATGAAAATATGAAACTACGTACAGAAATATCCAGTAACAGTCAGTAAATGCTAAAACTATCTTCCATGTTCTAAACAGGCTGTTACTCAGCCACTAAAAATGATGTTTATAAAGCAACAGGAGAAACGCTTATAAGAGAAAGAAAAGCAATACCATATAAGCTTCATTTTTTTTTTTGAAAAAAAGTATACAAATATAAATGCCTGGAGAGAAATTTATCTAGGCGATACAAATGTTCATATTAACATGATAAATTTTTTGTTGCAGTTCTTTGGTTAATGAAGTTACATTTTAAAATGGAAACATATTATAAACAATGTAAGATGAAAGTTTTGTCTCTCTCTCTAGTGACCTTATAACAAGATTTTATGGGATCTGTGTTTTATTTTATTTTAATTCAAGAGACACTTAAGAAATTTCTGCTATGCACAGTTTCTGCCCTATGTTATACTTCCTTCAGACTCCAAAATGGTGTTCTCCTGACATTGCCTATGAAATAAAGATAGAATTATCTCTATATCTACCATACAGACATCCCTGTTCATGTCCAATCACCTTAAAGCTATGCTTTTCATCTGTAAACCAGACTTCACCTTTTTTGCCCCAAAGCTAGTGCTGTTCATCATTTATGTGAAATATCCATTATGGCTTCTGAAATGGAAAATATTGAACTCAGGCTCTCATGTCCATGACTTAGACCTCAAGAAAGCTTCAGAAAGACTAGACCATCCCACTGGCCATTGCTATCACCTTCCTTATGTGGATAATACTCAGTGGACTGAAGATGAAGATGACCTGTCCTCTCACAGTGTATGAGCTTGGACAGTCTTTGCTGCAACTGGGACAGGCAATGAGGGAAGTGCGGAGGACACACTGCTCAGCATGGCAAACTTCCTACCTTTTCTTTATACCAGATAAAAAACAATGGCTCTGAGTTTTACAAATCTGATCTTGTAGCTTATACCGGTGTAATAATTTTGTGCGCAAATCACAAAATGAGACACAGAGTCACTGAGTACCCCAAATAACTTATTTGCTGGACACTTTTTCAATTTTATTGTTATTATTATTTTACAATTATTGGTACCTGGAATAAAACCTAGGATGATGAGCATGCTTAGGCAAGCTCTTTACCACTGAACTACACACTCAGCCCATCCTTATTAAATCTGTATCTTGTATATGATGGTGCTATTTCCTTTTCCTTAAATCTTTCTCTTGGCTTTTAGCAAAACCACTGCCTCCTGGTTTTAGCCATTATTTCTGGTTGAAACTTTTGAAGATTCTCTGCTACTTGTCTGGCAAGTGTTGTGCTTCTCAGTGGCTTAGTGGCCTTAACTTCAGATAATCTTTTTAGTTGTTTTCCTCTGTCATCCTAAGTCCACCATTGTCACCCATCTTACCCTAGCTATGCTGTGGGAAGGTGATCTTCAGGACCTTCTAGGCTTTTCTCTGGCCTTTGGCTTAACAGTGGATTAAGTTGGAGGCCAGAGAGCTTAGGGTGTGAGGTGAGGGAGGTCATGGTATGGATTCCCTGTGTTCCCTTTCCGTCAGGCCGTGTACTGGTGGGGACTAAGTTGCTACATAGAGAGAGGCTCCAGGTCCAGTGGAAAACCTTCTTCTACAGTCACACCCAAGAGTCAGCTTCTGCTTCTCCACGTGCTGGTCAATGCTTCTCTGCTGGACCCTCCAGGCCCAGGAGTGCTGATGGCTCCCTGCTCCCCCTCGTCCCAGTGTGAGTCTGCATCTTAGCTGGTGTTCTCACTCCTTCTACAACCTTCATGAAGTCTTCTGTCGTTACCCTTTATTGCCTCATTTAAGTGCGATATCTGCTTCCTGCTGGATTCCTAATAACAATCTTACGCTCAGCTTTAATTATTCCCACCTGACAATGACTTTAAGTAACTACTTTTCAATTTTTAAACATATTTTTCCAACTGCCTCCTAAACGTTCTAAAATAACTGCAAAATTAACATGCTCAAAACTGGGCCCACCTCCTTCATTCACCTCTTTCTGTCCCAGCCACACCTTCCTTCAACCCATTTCTCAGTCTGTATTTAAAGAATAGACAACCGGGGGCTGGGGAGATAGCTCCGAGGCACAAGTGCCTGCTGGGCAAGTGCAAGGTCGTGAGTTTGAACCCTGGTCCCACAAAAAAAAAAAAAAAAAAGAAAAAAAAAGAATAGACAACCGTCCACCCACCAGCACAGTCTTCAAGACTGAAAATGATTCCCCATTCTGCAGTTTTGAGCCCATTACCAAGCGCTTGTAGTTTCCCTTCCTAGCCAGTTGCTACATCTCTAGTTTGGAGCCACTCCCATTAGTGGCAGGGAAATTGCTGCTGTTGTCTTGCACTAAGTGGTACATTACCAATTATACGCAGAAACAACTGCCTGCTGGGTGCACCGGCCAACGTGCTGGCTGAGTGGATGAGTGAATAAAGTGAAAAATGAAGATGAGAAGAACAGAAGCTCACTTTTTTCAACAGACTTTACAAATAGCTCCAAAAATATCTCCCTACATACTCAAACTGTTTAAGAGTTAATTAATGTTACTTTTACTTATTTTTTGAGAAGGACTTTTTTTTTTTTTTTTTTTTTTTTTTTTTTTTTTTTTTTTTTTTTTTTTTTTTTTTTTTTTTTTTTTTTTTTTTTTTTTTTTTTTTTTTTTGCATTCAGAGGAATTTCGAGAGTCTAGTATGCTAGAAAAAAATTAGGTATGGCTTTCTGGATGAAGAAGTTCAACCCTGATTTGTAGCCATTTGACAATTGCAATGATGCAAATAGATGAAATTAATTAGAGCCACATGTGCAAACATGGTATTATCTGGCTAGTGTGAGAACCTGAAAGAGTAATTCAAATCTAAAAGGTATAATAGATATTTTGAAAGGGAAAGAATTTGCTCAATGGGAAGGAAAAACTGGGATGAGGCAAAGGACAATTGAAACAAGGGAAAGAGGTTTATTTAGGTATGTATGCAGACCAGCGTGGACAATCGTACTATCGATTTCTGTCGGTCTTTTGAAAGGAGCAGTTAATGTTTAAATTTGCTTTCGAATTTCTTACTTTTTATTGTTTTTTGTTTTTTCTTCAAATGAATCTCTCACATTTATATCCACCTGAGCAACTAATTTGAAGATGCCATCACGTAACACAACAACCAATGTTAAATTCTTGTTACTCTGTTTAGTGAAATTTTATATCGTTTCTTTTTTAATTAATTAATTAATTTTACTTAATTAATTAATTTTTTCACTTATTTATTTTTTCTTGTTTCAGAACTTTTGTTTGTCTATTTATTTATTTTTATGGTCAGCTCAGCCTTCCCTGAGGGCAGGGCTGGCCCAGCATGTGGTACCGGGGATCGAACCGCGGTCCCTGCAGCCGCCTAAGCTTTCCTAAGCAGGTGCTTTAGACCACTGCGCCATCCTGCCGGGCCCCTTTTATATCGTTTCTAATGCTGTCTTTTTATGTCACTGTTTTGTAGTCCTTAAAATTGACATAATGATTGAGATACTACCATCATGACCAGTGTCAGGTTACCAAAGTGGCAGGGCTGGTTTAGGAGTTAGAAAAAGATAGGCCAGTCTAGCCGTGCTGCGCCGATGTGGGCTAGCTCTAGAACAGTTGCTGTAGGGAAGGCTCCAATGATTAAATTACCAGAGATAGCCTGCTTTCTCTTTAGATCGTACAAATCTTTTGCCTTTTAAATTATCAGAGATTTCTGAAATGATACAGTCTTACTCACTTTTCCTGTTCTTGAGATATAACATATGACAAGACACCTGTAATTTGAAAGGACGAAAAGTGTGTTTTGATCCACATTTCAGTTCATAGGAGTCTGGCACAACAGCAGGAAGGCACAGGAGAAGGGTGGTGTGGAATGGGTGAGCAGGATGTACAGGAGGGGCTAAAGAGGGAGAGAAAGCCTTCGAGGCCACAAGTGGCTCTTCCAAGCACACTTCACTTCCTAACAGCAAGCCAGCAAAAATATCCCATAACCCAGTTATCTTGAGGCTTTTGGGGGATATCTCTATAGAAACCTTATCAGACTTGGTTACAGGGTATGGAGTGTCGGAACATTCTGCATAATAAAAACAATAAATAATTTGGGCCTGCAAGATAGCTCAGTGGACTAAGCACCTGCTTAGGCAAGTGGAGGTACCAGGGTTTGATTCTTGGCACGACAAACAGCACCAGCCCCATCCGTGGGTGCACTGAGCAGGCCACCCAGACCGGATGTGGTGGCACACACCTGTAATTCCAGCTCAGGGGAGGCTGCAAACAAGAGGATCACTGGGAGTCTGAACTGGGTAGTGAGACCCTATTCCAAATACATAATTGAAAATTTCAAAAATTAAGTACTTTATAAAAAATAGTAATAGTAAATAAAATGAAAACTTTAAAATGGATAATTTAAATTTGTTTTATGGACTGTTTGCAGCTCTTTACTCACTCATTTATTTTAACTCAGTCGAAAAACCATCGCCACAACCTATATTTTCTGGATTTCTCTCCTGGTGGGAGGAAGTAAAGGTGAAAAGGAAACTCTTGACCCAACAACTACTGATAATGTCAGTGACTTTATGCTTAAAAGCTAGGCTGTTTTCAGGTGAGGGAGAGATGAATGGAAGCTGCCTATTTGTAACTGGGAAGATTAGCAAAGGGCTCCCAAAACAAGCTTGGAGCGGAACTTTTATAAAAATAAAATTAAGCCTGGCGTGGTGGCTCACGCCTGTAATCCCAGCACTCGGGAGGCTGAGGCAGGAGGATTGGTGTGAGTTCGAGACCAGCCTGGGCTACAAAAGTGAGCGCAGGACCAGCCTCAACTGCATAGCGAGACCCTGTCTCAAAAAGACAAAATAAATAAATAAATAAATAAATAAAATTAGCATAAGTAGACATGGGAAAGGAAACTCAGAACTGTGAGGTTATGTAGCAGATAGGAGACATTCAGTGAATATATAGTGAATTAAATAACAAGTTAAAGATTCATTGAATAAATGACTGAGTCTATTAGAGAAGAAAAATGGGTAATGATAAAGACATGACAGTATATACAAGATGTGATCAAAATATATAGTGAATGTTTAAATTTAAAAGATGCTTATTATAGTAAAAACACATTGCTCTTAGTTCCCCTGGAAGGATGTCTCCTCACTTCCACCACTTGCCCCATTGCTAGCCCCACTTTCTGGAGCAGTTCTTCAGATCATATTTCATGAATGTCATTATGAAGTATGATAAAAAAATACAGTGAATAGTGCTGATGAGAGCTGCTTTCATTCAGTGGAAAGCAATAAGGAACAAATAACTCAAGGGCTCAGAGGGAACAATATAGACCATGAACCCTACCAGGCCTCTGGTTACGGTGTGACCTCACCCTCCTTGCGCACTGTATCATCTGCCTCTTTCTCAAAGTCAAAATGACATCGAAGGTACATATTTTGAGTAGATGCAGAACCTTGAGGCATCCACTCAGAAAGTGGCAAGGATGATGGCATAAGTGTGTTTGAAGCCAGGGGGAATACTTTGAAGACTATGAGTGGGAGTATAACATTTTGTGGGGAGGGTATATCTTTCATTGTAAGAAAATTTTAATTTCTTCAAAATTTTGATCTGGTAAGTACTACAGCCTGAGGTCTACATCAGCCTGTCTCAACCTAATCCATTCAAATTGAATACATAGCACTTCTAAATCACCCAGAAGGAAGTTAACAATTCTTTGTGTCTCTGTGTTCTTCTACTTTGTCTCCTCAGTAGTACTCTTGTCTAAGCTCTCAGCTTGTCTCTCTGGAAGGTGGAAGCAACCTCCGACTCCTCCCTCAGAGCCCACCTCCTCTGCTCCAAAGTGTTCCTCATGCTGTGCATGATTGACTTTTGAAATGCTGGTAGGAGAGCCTGATGACTGCTGCTACCTCTACCCCACTAGGGTGATATTTAAGGTTTTCCCATAGTTTGCTTTTTTTTTCTTCCATTTAGGTATTTAGTACAGGGTCTCATTATGCAGCTCAGATTTGTAGTGATCCTCCAGTTTTCAGCCTCCTAAACACTGGGATTACAGGTGGTTGCCAACACCCCAGACTCATTCGCTTGCTCAGTGTGCCCTGGGGGCGGTGGTGGTAGGGCATGCAGGACTGGCGATCCAATCCTGGTCCCTGCACTTGGCAAAGCAGATGATTAGTTCCCTGAGCCATCTCATTGGCTCTAGTTTTCCCATAGTTCTGATCACTTTTATAAAATGCTACACCTATATAGCTTGCAAAGCCTGCCTATGAGGCTTCTTTGGCTGACGCACACTTCCCTCCATCCCAGGAACCTTCTAGACCATGGCATGGACTTTCCCACAACACTTCTCTTTGTAGGAATGATCTTCTCTAATTTCACATATTTCCTTTATGAATTTTACATTTTCTGCCTTCTGTGACTAGGTCAGACTGTCTCTGGGCACCATGGACCTCTGCTTTGTAGAATTTATCACAGTTATAAATGTGTACTTACTCCTACGACTGCTTAATTAATGTTCATCACTCTCATTTGTCGGCAAGTCTCATAGGACAGAGACAATGTCTGTTTTTACTCAACTCTTTGGCACTAAAAAAAAAGCTGTGTCATTTGAGTTCACTGAATGAAAGAACCAAATGCCATGCTCACTTCAATGCTTATCTCTCCAAATACTGTTTCCACTCCTGATGGGAATCTCCACCCCAGCCCTGCCAGGAGCATAAACATAATATTTCTTCTCATGCCTCCTTCAAAATCCATTCTTTTTTTTTTTTTTTTTTTTTTTTTTTTTTTTTTTTTTTTTTTTTGTCTTTTTAAGACAGGGTCTCGCTATGCAGTTCAGGCTGGCCTTGAGCTCACTTTTGTAGCCCAGGCTGGTCTCGAACTCACACCGATCCTCCTGCCTCAGCTTCCCGAGTGCTGGGATTACAGGCGTGAGCCACCACACCTGGCAAAATCCATTCTTTAACTAACAAATTATCACTAATTAATTATCATGTTACCGATTCTATTTTAGGGACAGGGACTATATATTGTATAAGTTCTTAATAGCCTCCTGAGAATGACCATTCTACCCAGGAAAATATAACAGCAGCTGTCCTGTGTGTGTGTGGAGCACAAGATATGGCCAAAAGGCCAAGGAAACACCCTGGGGAAACCAATTAGTAGTATCTACACAGTCAGTACAGTTGGCCTACAGTGCAAGACTTTCTTATTTAACCTTTGTGTATTCCCTTGAAAAATTTATGATAATGTACATATTTTTAAAACTCCTTATCTTAAGGGCTTCCACTCTGTAAGAATTACTTTCATTAAGACTTTTTGATACTGGCAAGATAGCTCAGTGGTCTAAAGCACCTGTGTAAGCAAGCTTAAGCAAGCCTAGTGACCATGGTTTGATCCCTGGCACCATATGCCACACCAACTCTATCATCAAGGTGAGCTGAGCTGTCCCCCCCTGAAAAATGTTTTTTAAAAGTTACTAATTTATCTCATAATCTTTTTCTTTGGAAACAGCATAGTTTAAGTTTCTCTAGATTCATTATGCAACCCAGGTTGGCTTCAACCTGGAAGCAATCCCCTTGCCTTAGTTTCCTGGGTGCTGGGATTATAGGAATGTGCTGCTATGGCTGGTCTTATAATCTTTTATAACTCTAGATTTTAGTAGCATAGTTTTGGAGTAGAGTTATACCCAAGTAAAGTTGTGGCTGATATTTAGATCACTCAATAATACCCCAAGACATTGTTCAAATGCTGCAAATAGCAATGTGTGTTTTCTCCATTCCTATCCCCCATCCCAAACCACTGAGCCAGAGACTGACTAAATGGTTAATAGACACTGGGATAAATAGAATGCAGGTGGCCTTTGAGTAAATGTGTTAGAGAATATCTATTTCAGTTGAAGTATTCCATAAATAAGTTATCATCATCATGATGAACGTTCTAACTTCTTAATTATGTATGATTTCTTTTTAAATGTAAAAAATAAAAGAATCAGCAGTGCACACCTGGTGTACATATTTTTCAGTGCATATCCTAAAAAAGATCAGAGGAACAAATGTGAAAAAACTAAAGGTTCTTTGGAATTTTAACCTTTTTTCTATAAATTTCCCAGGTATAGGTACTGTGCATGTACCTCAAACATGGTTTCCTTCAATTAGCCGTATACTCGTATATCGTCCTGCAACCTTGACATTACTAGGTCTAATTTTCAGAGAAGAAATCAAGGATTAAATTTCATGAAGCTTGGACAACATTAAACAATGCTGGCATTTAGAACACCTATCTCTGGATCTCACTGTGATGGTTAAACTTAATTGTCAACTTGATGTGCTTGAGGGCAATAGTAAAGCACACTGCTGGCTATACTTGGGTGATTAAAGGAGTTGTGACTTTAAGAGAGATCTCTAGTCCTTGGCCTCTTCCTTTCTGGCTCTGCTTTCTCATTCAGTTTCCCAGATGCCACGAAACAAACAGCTTTGCTCTACCATTATATTTCTGTCGTGGAGCCACCAACAGAGGACTGACTTCTCTGAAACCATAAGCCAAATTATGGCTCTGGTCTTTAAAGCTGTATACATTGAGTATTTAGTGCCAGCAATGAGAAGCTGATGAGCATACCTGATCTCTTCATGCTCATGTTTCCTTCACTGTAGAGCTTGCTCTCTATGACCTCTGTTTGTTCTCTATGTTCTTCACTCCAGTGACTTCTATGTGATCACTGCTCTCATATTTTAGGTGGGCCTCATTCTTTATTATTATTTTTTACCATAACTAATACAATGCATAATGTTTTCACCATAGTTGTTCTGAGTACAAGATGCAGACATGATTTCTTGTCTAAACATCATTAGTAGAGATATTTCTTTTCATTGCACAAAGAGAAAATAGCTGTATATTTAGTCCAATAATCCATAACAGTAGTGGATTATGAGCTCATCTGGAATTATTGGAAGCTGTTCACTTGAGCCTCTTACAACTCAGCATATTGATATGGCCTT
This sequence comes from Myocastor coypus, assembly GCA_004027025.1. Classification (NCBI taxonomy): domain Eukaryota; kingdom Metazoa; phylum Chordata; class Mammalia; order Rodentia; family Myocastoridae; genus Myocastor; species Myocastor coypus. The sequence continues at coordinate 25,559 of PVJA010015025.1, forward strand.
CCTTTTTATACCTCATAGTTAGACTTTTCTGTTGGGGGGTTAAGACCAAGATAAAGCAAGACCTATGTTACAAAAAATATGTAACTTTTGTATCTGACAAAGTCAGTCAGGACCCCTCAGGGTTTGCCCTGAAAAGTCATTTGTTTTACTTAGTTATTTTTGTTTTTGTGATACAGGTGATCAAACTCAGGACCTTCTTGCCAGGAAGGCACTTATGCCACTGAGCTATTTCTCTGGCCCTAGGCTTTGTTCTTATTGAAGTGCTTGACACACATGAAATGGTCTTTATAAAAGATTTAGTTTCACAACTATGTCAATAAAATAAAGTTGTGAGAATGAATATAATACAGTTGTAATCTATACATTTCCAGTGGTTGTTCTGAATAAAGTAAGGTGGGAAAAAGACAAAAGAAAATAGAAAAAAGACTTATTTATGGATGTCTCAAAAACTCCTTAAATTTGGGCCAACCACTTTCTCAGGACTTAAGGTTCCAGAACATTAAGTAACTGTACAGAATAAAACCTCCATACCTTAGCAGAAGTCTGAAAAAGAAGAAACATAGGATAAACTCAAATATTGTAAGTTCAGAGCTTCCTTAAAGGTAGTATTATCAAGTGTGCTGCTTACTTTTACATTAAATAAAATAAAAACATTTCTTAAAATATAAGAGGAAGAAAGCCTTCTTTTTGCCATAATAGGTAAGCTGTTTCTTACAACTTTTTTTTTTTTTTATCTCATATCTAAGGTATTCTGTGGCCCTCATTTTCATGTAATGTTACCTACATTAAAATTTAATGGTGACATCATCTATGGAGCATAATTATATCTGAGTGCCTTACAATTATAGAATTTTTCACGTTCCTCAGTGCAACACAAATTATAATGTGCATTCTTGACCTGTTAAGAAAAAGCAGCAAACATATTCTTTAGCCCAATAAAATGTCTGGCATCAGTTTGGGTGTTTGGCAATGACGATGAAAGGCTATAAAAGTTACCTAATATAGGAAAGGGGAGAGATAAGCAATACATTAGACAGAAAGCATTGTCTGCTCCAAATTTCAAACTGATGACTGGAATTTATGATAAAAAATTAGGGGCCCTTAATATTTCCTAAACTATGTTTCTGAGGTCAAGTTATGAGTGAAAGAGCAATTAGTATCTTTAGCCAACAGAGGTATTATATTTATGAATAGCAAATTACACCAAACATATGTCAATGGAATAAATAAATCATTTCTGGAGTTTTAAAATAAGAGCTTAATATGTAATTATAAACATATTATAAATACTTATTAACAAAATGATGGCTAAGGTTATAAAACTAGATGCAAATTTATGTCCCTGAAGTCATTTTACCCAAAAGGAAAACATTAATTTTTCCAAGGAAAGGATGTAAAATGTTTCAGAACTTCTCATAGAAGTGTTAGAAAATGAAAGGGACATATAAGACTCTTAGTTCTAATCATGCCTTGCTTACAAAATAACATCTTACTAAATCTATAAATGAAATGTTCTGAAAACAAGAATTCTTTTCAACATGAATCCAAACATACAGTGTAATTGTGACATATTATGATCACAAAATATATAATATATCTTATGAAAGTATAATAAACATTTTGTTAGGTGGTTAAAGAAAGATTATTTCAATCTTTACAAATAAATTTGCTAAGATGCATTACAAATTTCTTTTAAAATTCCTCAACACACCATATATATTAACAGATTTAAGTACTGCCAATATCACCCTTTCTGTCTTTACTAAAAGCCAAACATTCTTAAATCCAGTTAAATAACATGTAAGAGATAAAGTTGTAACCAGTGGGATCTCCTGGTCAAAAATGAAATAGTAGAATAGTTTTCATCCTGATTGTTGAGAGGTGATTCATTGTTTTAATACCATAATGTGTTTATACAAGTTCTATTTTTTTCCTTAAAATTGGAAAAGGCTTTTCCCCCTGTACTGCTGGTTGAACCCGGTACCTTTACTTTGAGGTACTTTCACAATCTTTATACTTAATTTTTAAAATTTTGAGACAAGATATACCTAAATAGTGTAGGCTGGGTTTAGATTTGTGATTCTCCTGTTTGAGCTTCTTTAGTAAGAGAATTAAGATGTGTTGTGTGCATGTGCCAACCCCCCGTGGTAAATGTACTCAATGTGCACGAGAAACGTGTACTGATTAAAATTAAACTACTAGAAATACTCACTGTTCCCCACACAAAGTATCTTGCTACTACTCAGTTTACAAAAACGAATTATGTGAAGTTCCTTAGCCATTAGATGAATTAGGGTCTGTTGTGGAATTTTCATAATCTTTTGGTGCAGCCAAGGCAACTGAACTAGAGAATTTCATGAACACCGAGAAGTCCGCAGATCAGCTGAAGCTTCCGGCGCGTGTCTCCCGTGCTTCCTGCACTCATTGCTGTCCACTGCTCCTAAGGCTTGGAGAAAGCAAGGGTGCAGGGAATTGGAAGGCCTGTTTATAATGAGAGGAAACAGTTGGGCACAGCAAAGGAGGCTGGCTTTGAGATCTCAAGCCTCCCGAACAGAGAGGCTGCGTCACTTTTGTCCACTCCACTGTGCCCTTCAGTAGGCTGAGCCCCAGGAAGGAAGAGGAGCCTTAGATCATGGTAGAACTCTGGCCAACAGATGCAGCACACACTTTTATCGCTGGTGTGTCGCTGTATGTGTGGGAAGAGGACGAGAAAGTCACTGAGCTGCTCAATTTTCACACAGGGCAGGGAAATAGTCTCACTGAGGTGATATAAAGGGACAGTGGGGAAAAAAAGCTGTAAATAAAATTGCTTTCTTGTAGCACCACAAAAGTTGTGCTGGTTCAGTCTGATGGGTCCCTAGATAGGCCATTATAAAACAAAATCAGGAAGAATGATACAGTGTAAAGGCTAGAAGTATTTTAATTTTTATCTTCCTGTGTATAATATATATCCTTCCTTCCACACTGCATGGGTACATGTGGACACTAAATCCTTTTACAAAGTGCTGGGATATATGAATAAAGCAGTCTACAAGATCCCTAAGACTGAAAGCAATATATATATATATTTGGTACAGGGTTTCATTATGCAGCTGGGATTTGCAGTGATCCTCCTTTCAGCCTCTCCAGAGCTGGGATTACAGACATGCACCAGATTCAGTGGTTGGCTTAACACGTCAGGGGGTGGGGCCAGTGCAGCATGTGATGCCCAAGTGGTGCTTAGTCTGCTGAGCCATCTCACAGGCCCTTTACTCATGTATAATTTGGTTGCTTTCTAAGAACTGTCCTTCAAAAGATGGGAGATGAACTAAATAGCCTCACATGTCTTCCCTTGTGATTTCTTCACATCAAATCTCAGACTCTAATGTACTACATATTTATTTTCCCAAACTGAAAGTTGTAAAGACAAGCTACCTTTGCATGTGATTAAAGATATGAAAAGCAGAATACTTTCACCCTGACTCTGAAAAAGTCCATCTGTGTAAAATTTTGGGTGAGCGCTAGGTGCTCAGGTGATTGTATGTATGGACTGCACTAACTTAAGACTTCATGAGAGCTGCATATCTAAAATCCTAGCTGCTAAAGCAGTCAGTACATTGAGGTGACTCTGGTGATGGACGAATGAGATATCTCTGTCTCTGTAAACAGTTCAGGACACAGAGAAAAAGCAATATGGAACCCTTTGAAAAGTAACGATGGAAGTCTTATCTTTTGCTTCTTTCCTAGTGGTTGCCTGGTTCAGACAGCTTGGGCCCTGTCCTCTCCTCTGCCCCTGAAATGAGCCTTCAGGAGCAGCTCCATACATGCTTCTTTATAATAGCATCTCTGCTTCTGAAATCCTATAGCTATGTCAGCCTTTATTTCAAACAACACCCTGCGGTTAGTACACCATGAATTTTCTCATAGTTCTGATGAGCCCCCATCCTGTGAAATAAACCAGGTCACCAAGAGATCTTTAATGTTCAAGCAGCAGGAAGGGAACCAAGCACTCAAATGACTGATGATTGTGGGCAGTGCGTTCCTTCTCACCGGTTATACTCTGTCCCTTCACAATACTAATAGAGGCAGAAACTGCCCTTGAGTAGCACTATTTCAGGGTAAACACAGTACATGGGCAAAGTTAGTTCTTTCATTTTCCTAAGAAGCAAACAGTTTAAAGACTTATGCTTGTAATAACTAAAATCTTTTTTAAAGTCTGAAAGAAATAAAAGAAAAGCATCAAAAGTTTCTTACAACGTATGACAAATTGATGTACTTCAACTCTCAAACTGACTTATGAGGCAAAGGGTAAAACCCAAGTAATAGAGTACTTCCTATGCACAGTATGACAGACCAAACCCATAGCTATTAGTCTCTGAATGTAGACAATGAACAGTGGCTATCTGCCAGATGGTCCAAACTTCAGGAATCTTTTGTTTGTCCATATGATATTTATTTATCCATTTATTTATTATTTATTTGGTACATGGTCTCATTATGTAGCTTGTATTCATAGTGATCCTCCTGTTTTCAGCCTCCCCAGCACTGGGATTACAGGTGTGCACCACTGTGCCTTGTGTCCATAGCTTGCTCAGTATGCCTAGGTGCAGGGCTGGTACAGCATATGGTGCCTGGGATCTAACCCCAATCCCTGTGCTTGCCTAAGCAGGCACTTAGTCTGCTGAAATATTGGTCAGGCCTCCATGTGATTATATATACATATATATATGTATATGTATATCTATATCTTATACCTCTGTGTGAACACACTTACACATTATATACACATGTGCATATATCTAAGGTGCCATGTAAACATTGCTAAAAAGTATGTCAAAAACTTCATTTTCAGAAAATCTTAAAACTCTAAGACCTCTGCAGAGATATGTCTAGCTTTCATATACAGTCTGGGTTCTTTCTTATACGTTAAAGACATGCTCAAGAATCACAGCTCCCACAGAACCAGAACGGAGGGGAGGAGCAGAGACTGGTTAGAAGGTGCAGAGCTGTAGCCACATAGGAGGAACAAGTTCTGGCTTTTACACTGCACAGAAGGGTGACTATAGTGAATAATGCTGTATTAGCTACATGACAATTGCTTCAGAAGAACATTTCTGGGTAGTTTCATGACAAAGAAGTAACAAATGTTTAAAGTGAACATGACCCTAAATATCTTTAGTCATTACATAATGTATAAATTTATTGAAAGATCACGTTGTACCCCATAAAAAGGTATAACTATCATCTGCCGATAGGTAAATACATAAAAGAACAGAGCTGGCAGCATGTGGCCTTCAGAAAGGTGTCTTCCTGCCTGCTTGGCGGAGTCCTCTCCCGTGGGCACACAGGCATGTCACTTTACTTCCTTGCTGCTGCAAAAAGATAAAGGTAGCACTTCTATTTCAACCCTTAAACACATATGCAATTTTTTTTCCCAGTGTCGGGGATCAAACTTGCGACCTTGTGCATGGCAGTCAGGCTCTTATGCTGCTGAGCTGTTTCCCCAGCTTACATATTCATTTTTAGAAAGATCTAAAGAAATGCTTAGCTGCTAGAGCAGGTGTTGCATGCAACCTAGGAAATCTGATACTGAGCTGCATTTCATGTGAGGTTGTATTGGCATGTGATCATATATAGTTTTTAACTCAGATACAAATGTCTGGTGCTGGTGAATTAAAAAGCCATGGCAAGACAAGAATTTGGTTAGAGTTGGTCTGTCAAGAAGTTATAGCACGGTTCATGCCTTTTGGCATTGTTTTGTGTGCACTGTATTTCCTTGTCTAGAATCAGATTTGCTTGATTTTTCACACTGTCTTCCGTTAAAAGGGTAACTTAAAAACTCAAAATTAATAAATACTGCATTATATCCAACATTTTAAATTAGGAATATCTGATATAGATATCTTTCTTACTTATTTTATTTATTTATTTCTATTTTTGGATATCTTTAGATAAAATAATCAAAGTAACTTCTGAAATCAATTACACTCCAATTATATGTACATATAAAGGCATAATGGATGGGAGAAAAATGAACATTACAATGAATTGATGTTAATTTTTCCCTATTATGTGGTAGCTTAAAAACAGAACTTACGATGTGATATGTATAGGGTAAGAATACTATCACTTTAATAAATATTAATACAAACAATTTTACTGAATTTTTACAGCCTTACAAACTGTATATTAGCCGATCTAAAATAATTTGTTCCATTCCAGATTCCCTTCTACCTGTTTTGGAACAAACTTAAGGGAGAGGTTGATGATTGTGTAATATCGCATAGTGCAGACAGGACTAGCGAGGGTACAGGATGGTTTGTTCCCAATAACATCCAACCACTGTAAACACTTGCTTCCATACACAAAACTTAAATTAATATTTAAAATTACTTAGGTTTATTGAAACCAGGCTGAAGAAAGAATTAATCACAATTCTAAACTAGAGGCCACCTACGTGACTCAGCTCAGAACTCTTCTTTCCATTGATGTCAAAGACCAGCATTTAACTGTCATCAAAGCAGTTGTGTTCAATAGGAAATTAACAGTGAATAGGAAGATAGTGGAAATAGGACAGAGCAGGGAGGAGAGGAGCCTGGGTGCCCACTCTCAGGCACAAAGCCAGCCGGGATTTTGGCTGTAGGGATGGCATGTGGTCTTACTGACAGCCTCTAGGCTGCTCATAAGCCCACCAGGGAAGCTGCACAAAGGACAGGGGCCAACACAGCCTAAAGTTCAAATTGTTCTCGGAAGTGCTGGTTTCTCCTCCTCAGCAAACACCCAGCCCTTTACTTTATGTCATCCTGATATCATCAAGATATTGTTAATATGTATCATTTTAATGTGTCTTTTTAAAGTGAACGCAAATGTACACAGTGACATTGAAAAGCAAATGACACTTATGTATTTAGTATAAGTGTGTTCTCCATACCTCAAAACTATGCTAACTTCATCTAAATCCTCTTTGATCTTCCGTTTTTTGCCTTTAATTTAATAATCCCACCGAAATTGGCTCCTCTCTCCATTTCAGTATAGCCACTCACAACTTTTTATTCCGTAGCTGTGCTCCAAATAACAGGTCAAAGACACCAATGCCTAAGTAAAATCTAATCATTTTAGATTTCCACCTTCGCTTTCCACCTTCCCCAGAAAAATGGGTGCGTATTTTCCGGAGTGCTGTGCAAGAAGGCGTGGGTAGCAGAGGGCAGCCAGCAGGGCGGAGGCAGACAGAAAGGAAGCTTCGAGTTAAAATAAGCAGCCTTCGTGCACGCCTCACTCTTGGAAATGACCCAGTATTGAGTACTGGGCTGCTCACTTTATCAGTTGTTGGCCGCGTTCCCTTTCAGATCTGCTTGTTCACACTGGGGCAGTGGCCCCCAGGCGCATGGCATGTGCTTGTCCTCCAGAGTTAAAATAAATTGACATCTACAAAGACAGGATTTCACAAAATAAAATTATCTCCACATCCTGATGAGATCCCTTGAAGTATTTATCATTATTTTGGGGACCGATTTATTAAAATGCAGAATGTCAAAATATTTGGTCCCTTATAATAATTGTGTTCTTTCATAAATTGCTGGCAATTCCGTTAATCTAGCCTTCTGTGTAGCTACTGTGCAGGATCCAGCTCACGTCAGGGCAGGGCAGCCCACCGTGCCCACCCTTTTCTAGCATCTAACCCAGTCGTTTTACTTTGGTAGTTTGGCACTCATAGTGGTGGGCATGTTTTCACCCACGCGACTGGCAAATGCTACACATCAGGACTGCTCTTCCTTCTTTTCTAGTGTACTGTTTCTTAGAACTCTCTGAGGAAGCAAAATCAAATAAAATTAAGAAAATGAGTTAACTTAACTGTCAAACATATGTATGTAGACATATGCAATTCACAGCTGTCTGTACATTTATGGGAAAAAGGGAAATAATGTTACCCTCCTCTACATTTTTCACTTCACTCGTTCAGTTCCTCATTGACCAGCTCACTTCCTAGAGCAAACAGCAGGCAATCGTAACTGGAATGTTTGCCATATGGTGGGCCATTAATTATAATTCTAATAATAATTAGGACTTCATAATCAAACTGCAGACCCTTAGCCTCCCCTGTAATAATGCATTATATGCATATTATCCCATAGAAATAGTCCTAGGCTTCAGTAAAATATTAAATATAAATGAAATACAGTAGTAGCAATAGTAATAGTTATCTTTTACGGGTGCTCACTAAGGTCAAGTTCTGTGTGCTTGAACATGTACTGATAGGTGATTCTCAACAGAGATGGTCAAAGCGATTCATCTCTCACCTTAAAGATAGTGAAACTGAGGAGCCATGAAGAAAATGGACAGTGACAGAGGCAAGTAGGTAAAAGGAAGAAAAACCGTAAGACTATACAGATGGTCCATGCCTGGAGGCTACAACACTCCAGGAAAGAAGGAAAACAGAAACGTAAGGAAAAGAGGGAGAAAGGCAGAGCCTAAAATAGATATTAATTCCAAGAAAACAAAACAAATTAAAAACCAATGTCATAATTCACTGTGTGGCTAAGCTGTGACATTTATATTGTCAAGTATGGCAATGCTAATATTGACAATGCTACTATTACACTGAATGCTAATGTAATAATGCATTTTACTTTGGCTTACTTGGGAGTATAAGGGAGATTTCTAAACAGTGTTAAAATTTTCTATACTGGAAAACAAGTTTCAAAAAGTCAAAAGGCAAAACAGCAGTTTCAGGCTGTTATTTTGGAAATATGGAAGTAAATTGCAGATAAAAATGGTCTAATGTGCTCAAAATGTTTGCTCCTCCAGACAGTTAGGAGCAGAGTCTAGGAGGACAGGTGTTTGTGCTGGGGACTGCTATTAATTTAGTATGCCTTGGGAACTGTGTGGCTATCCAAACATCATGCATTCATTACCTTTATAAAATTAAGAGTGCATGTGGAAAATATAAGCAATCAGTTCATGGAAAAAAACCTTTTTCTTTTCTTGTTTTGTGGAACTGGGGATTGAACTCAGGCAAGTGCTTATTCTGCTGAGCTGTCTCCCCAGCCCCAAAGAAACTTTTTCAAAAGTCAAAATAGTAACTCATTTGCTATTATTTCCTTTGTGGAGGTCTAACAGTAAGAAAATGTATTTAATTCACTTATGTTTGCTATCCAAATAAGTTACATTAAGCAAAACGAAACACCATGGTAGAAGCAAATATGTAATACTAGGAGAGATATGTCCACACAGAAAGGGGAGCTCACACAAACCCGACATAGAACAGCCCTAGGAGTTATTCTTGGGCCACTAAACATGAAATCACCTAGCAGTGTGCTCGAAGCACACAAGAACTTAACACATTTTCTTTCCTTCTTCTTCTTTTCTAACCCAAACCTAACAGTCATATGAGCCAACATTCAGATATTATAGAAGCATAAAAACTCTTTGGCAGTGCAAGAATGAAAAAGCTGTGTAAGTTGTATCCATAAAAAATTCAATGGATGTATTGCAGGAGTACTTTATCTGGACTGCACTTTGGTGGTGAAACAGCCAAGTTTCCCAGATGGGACAAAGGAAGTTTGAGGACGCCCACAGCCATGAGGCTGATCAAAGAATAAAAAAGCTGGGAGACAAATGAAATTATGCTTAGAATTTCTTATATTGTCTCAGAAAACTATATGGACTTTTCTGACTGTTCCCAAACCAAGTATAAAGGGGCAACAGTATTAAGTATTAAGGTGACTCTTAACAGACATCTTTCCTTAAGGAGAGCAGGTGAGCCAATTCAGGGGCGATGTCTGGAAAGATCAGAGAACTTAACAGAGAAATGATGGAAAACTTGTTGGATAGGAAGCTCTGCCTGCTTCCAGGGTGGTGTGGGACTTTTTGGGGGAAGAGTGCTCACAGGGACTTGGTACTGAAGTGCCGTGAGGGGCCCCGGTGCCCTGGAACCTGGAAGTGCATTTTGACCTGCTACTCATTATTGCACTTATCCTACAGAGGTGACATCACCTTTTAGGGTGTGAAAGTGGATTCTCTGAGGCTGAGAAACATCTCAGATAATGTGTGGTTTCTGATGGCCAGTGGTGGTCCTTGAAGGCCACATTACACAAATGTGTATGTATGATGTGTGATTTTTAAAACACAGTGAATATTTATAAAATACTATTTCAGTAAAAGACACATTAGTTGCCATTAATCCTTCTCAAAATACTGTCACTTGATTGAAACACACTTATCCCATCATTCTTGATGATGAGTCATTTGCTGAAATAAGCTATTTTTTGCATTTTAATTTAAGTATTTATACCCTTCACTCACCCCTTGTACATAGCATTAAAATTGCACAGAGTGAACATATGATTAAGAAGAAAGATGTTAAGGAGGTCCTTTGTGGGACAATAATGAGAACAAAATCAGTAGAAAAATACTGGATGGAAGGAACACATAAGGAAGAATTATGGCTAGAGGGCTGTAGAATGCTAATTGATGAAAAATGAAGGCTTCAAGATTCTAGGAACACTGAAGGTTTTGTCATTGAGAACCAATTTTAAAATCAGTATCAGCTACCCCAGTACAGCACAACCAAATGTTCCTTGAAACAAAAGAAAAGTACTCCAGACATCCTCAAAAGTGCTTTTCTAGCTGGGTTGCAGATATTGTTTCCTTTTTTAATTTTTTTTTTTTTTTGTATTTTCCGGTAGGGTCTACATGTTGTTGAGGGTCTCACTACTAGATCAGCCTTGTAGTGATTCCCTGTCTACAGCCTCCCAAGAACTGGGATTCCAGGCATGTGCCCAGGTACTGTTTCAACCAAAGAGTAATTGCATGATACCAGCCCCAACTATCTCATGCTTTCTGTATCAGTTGAGTGAAGTTTCACAGGGATCCTAAATACCCTCACAGCTTAAACTTCAGTATGGTCACACTCAAATACCTTCCTACTCTCTAAATGTCTGCTTGGAAGCTGCAGGTACACAAGTATCTTTTTTTTCTGAACAGTTTATGCCCAGCCAAGGTTCTCTGTCCTGTCAAGAGTTCTTAGACTTTAGTGTGGTTGGCATTCAGTGGTCCTTGGTACCAAGGAAACTGTGGCTGCAGAACTGAGCCAACTTCTGGACAAAGTCCACAGGGTTCTTATGACTATGCCCACAGGAACAGATCTCAAGCTACATTACTTATTAAATTCTCATAATTGAAAAGCTAAGTCTCAACAACAAGCAAAATTAGCAGGTGCTGCAGGTCCAATGAGCCCTGGGTTCCAAGGGGCTAGGTGCCGCTGCTGTTCTGATTGCTCTGTCTTTAAGAACAAGAGGGGCCCTAACATTGGCAATGTCCCAATAAACATTTGATAAACACAAGAATAAAATATTTTCAAGCATGTTTAGAAAATTTTCAAGGCTTAAGATTTTCATATAGAAAATTTAATAGAGTATGATATTTAAGTAATTTTAAAGTGTATCAGAACAACTGAAGTATAGAGATTGTGCTGGCCAGCTGTATTGTCATAGTTCTCTAGAGGAACGCAAGTGACAGAATGTGCACTTACGAGGATCCTAACAGAATAGCTTACAGGATTGGAAGGTGAGCTGTCCCACAGTGACCATGGCAGGGTGAAGAACCAGGGAAACCAGGATGGATCGATTGGCCAGGCCAAAAAGCTGGACAAGAGGAACCAATGGAGTAGCCCCAGACTGCAGCCCTGGAAGGCTTCACGAGGTCACTGTACAAGGTGGAGCGTGTGCACCTGGATGCCAGTGTCCCTCTACTTCCAGTTTCTTTCCATCCAGGGCCCTGCCTTGCTGAGTGGTTCCGCCCACATTCCAGGGAGGACTTGCCCCTCAGTTCATCGTCCTACATGCCCTTTTTCTGGAAGCATTTTCATAGGTGTCCCTGAGTTAATGTGCTTTATCAAATTTCTAGGTGTCTCTCAGGACAGACAAGCTGACAAACAAGATCAGCAGAGACTCAGTAATGTAAAAAATTGTTTGGTTCTTGAACCCAGCACTTTGACACTGAGCATCATCACTACCCTGTTATTTACTTTGAAACAAGGTCTTGCTATGTTGCTAAGTTTTCCAGGACATGTTTCAGCTTGTGGTGCTCCAGCCTTAGCCCCCTTTGATGCCATCCATAGAAGGCATGGACACCAAGTCCAGCTAAGAGTGTCTTGTGCCACATCGAATCAATCCAAGCCAACACATCCCTGATCAGTGTTATATTTTTCATAGTGTACATAGTAAGTATCCCACTCTTGATTTGCCAATGCATGCTATAGAATTTGAAACATAGAAACCCCTGATTCCTCTCCCTCTTTCATTGTATGACCCATGGAATTTCTTTACTTCCTTTCAAATGCATATGCATGTCCTACAATACAGAGGCATTTATGGAAAGAGAATCTTAAAAATTAGAAAGTAATAAGTTGGCTTTCTTATTTACTTTTAATAGAAAGGTAGCATTATTAGAATCAAAGTTAGGCATACTTAAGCAAATTTGATTAAATGCTATCATTTATTTTATTAACACTTCAAGTTTACATTATAAATGATGGTACTAGTGATAGCATTGGTAGGAATGATTCACTCATTCATTCACTCATCCATCCATCCATTCATTCATTCAATGAGCTTTTGTTAAGTAGACCTCACAGAACAGATAGTATTGTAGGAAGCCTGGCAAGCGCAAGGTCCTGAGTTCGATCCCTGGTACCGCAAAAAAAGAAAGGAAAGAAAGAAATGAAGGAAGGAAGGAAGGAAGGAAGAAAGGAAGGAAGGAGGAAAGAAAGAAAGAAAGAAAGAAAAAAGAAAGAAAGAAAAATTCCAAGTGTGATAGAGGTTATATTGCAGTGAGCACTCATTCGCAGAATAAATTTTTTGAAAGTGTATTATGTCCAGTGGCTGTGAAGATGACAGTGAAGGCTGAAAGAGCTGCATCTACTTAGGTGAGATGCTAGCAAAATCGAGCCCTGTTGAGTGACATTTGAGGACAGCTTAAAGATTGAAGTAGAAAGCAAGCTGTATAGGTTTTGGAGAAAATAAAGTGCTCCAAACATCTGTAGGAGCCAAGTTCAGGCGCTCTGAGGAGGAGCACTCTTGGCATAGACAGAAACAGGCACGGAATTTTCACTTATAAGGTAAGTGTTGCCCGAATTGTCTGCCCTGCATCTTCATTTATTTAAATCTCCTGGTCTTTTAAAATATGTCTGAGTAAAATCCCTTAAAGAAGAAATTTCTGGTACTTGTCCAAAAAGATTTGGCTTTGCCACCCTTTGAATCCAAAGAACTTGGCTCAGATAAGTCTATTTTACAAGTTAACATATTTGTAGAATATAAACACACATCTAGGGTCAAGACTTGCCACGAATTTTTACAGCACCTTCTGAACCCAACTGTCTAATAATAATTTTGTCCAAGCTGCTTAAGAAGCCAGTGGCCATATCTGTATTTGGAAAAAGTTTTCCAGAAATTTCAAGTCAATGGTCACTGATTTTTTTTCTTATAGCTTACTCTGGATTGGACTTGAAAACTCTGTGATATGGCATCTCAGTATTCCCAAAGGCACACAGTCATTTTATTGAAATGAAGATGGCATGCTTATTTTAAGTCAGATCTTGGTCGACACTCGGATCTGCAGTGATGTCACCAACTTCGGTCCAGGCCTGTGCCTTGCATATTACAGCTCTGGTTCAGATTCCATCTTCTTTAGACTCGGTAGCTAATGGCACATTAACTGAAGAGTTATCCTGGGAGTATCTAGTTTATTTCTTTGATTGCCAAGGAAAAATGAAAGGTTTGTTTCACAAACTTTTTAAAAAGCAGCACACTGCCTAAAGCCATTAGGGTATTATCTAAACCTATATGAATATTTGTGTCTTCACTTGCGAAGCCTACAGTAACTTTCTTAGATAAACAAAGGACCACAGTACACTGTGAGTCTCTACTGACTTCAACAGTATCTGTGACTTTCAAGCTATCTTCATCTTATCCCCCATGTAAAAAGGAACAGAGCAGACTGCCGAATTGAAAACCATATAACATGAAGTACAAGAACGACCCCATATAGCACATGAAATGCATGGTCTATAACAGCATCTCTAACCTGTTATTCATGTAAAACTAACCACAGTTCCTCCCATCAAGTGCCAAAATTTGAACCTTTCCGAAGCAATGCACTCCTTGGACCCACAAATACAGATGTCTGCCATCTAGTGGCAAAAATAAGTATCAGCATTTTAATTTTTCTAGAAAACAGTATTTTAGAAATAGTGGAGATTCAGTCTAAGTCCCTTGGAAAGGTTATATATGTAACTGGCTGCATGATCTTGGTGCACCCATCTCCTCTCTGGTCCTGACACCAAGATGAGATGTCAGGATGAGAAATCTTGTGAATGCTGACCTAGGTCTTGGGAGTGTTTGTGAGGATCTGAATTCCATGAAGACAGCATTCTGTCTTGCTTATTCATACCTCTATCTTCAGCGCTTAGGACATTGCCTGACATAGCTGAGGACCTTAGTAAACTTGCAGAACAAATGAGTGACCAAGAGAAAATCTGGAAACAAGCCAGACTGCGGATCTCCGGGCCCCATTGTATTTGCTTCCTTCGTTTCTACAAGTGTAAGGAAGAGGGTGACAGCTATTTTGAGTGTTTTCAAAGTTAATAAGCTACTCTAAATTTGAGGAAATCAGTAGATGTGTAACAGTAAAATGTTCTCATTTAAAAGATTTATGTAAAATTCTCGTTAATGGTTGGGCAAACATAGCTACATTTATTTTTTCAGAGTATTCATGCTAAACTATTGTGTACATAAGCAAGAGGACTAGACTATCCCATCGCTGATTTTGACAGGCAACTGTTCATATGAGTAATATATGTGGCCCCAGCACCACATGCTGCACCGCCCCTACTCCCAGGGTACAATGAGCCAGTCGCCAAGACTGGCTGGTGGCTCACACCTATAATCCTAGCACTGGGGTGTCTGAAAACAGGAGGATGATTGTGAGTCCGAGCTACATAGAGAGGACCTATACCAAATATTGAACCAAATATATATGGCATAGTTTCATTGATGTTATAACCACACTATGATATCATCATACCCAAAAATATGATAGCTCTGTGATGTAGCTCAGCAAAAGGAAAACGTTGAAAACCGCCTATATCTGAGATAGCAGTTTCTATGGCTTAGTGTCTTGTGAACATTATTAAAGATAGATCAGGGGACAGTTGATGGAAAAAAATCCATCTTAATTCTATACCTGAGACTTGTTGCTTGATAGTGCTTGAATTCCAGTGGGAAAGAACACTTGATCTTTGCAGAGCCTTCTAAATTGATTATGACTCATTTTACCAGAGAGGATGCCTCAGATGATGTATCCCTTGCTGCTCCAGACCATTAATCTACTCATAAGAACTAGAAAATTCACTTGCATTCTGTGTCTCTCTTCAATTGCTGGCCTTCCAGGGTAGCACACAGAAGTATCCTGAAAGATATTTATCTAAATGCAGATCGACAGGCCCTGTCACATTCTCATTAGCTGGTCTGGTTTCCACCTCTGAGTTTGCACTTTTAGCACCCATCCTTCTTGACTTTGGAGCATAAGATCGGAGGCCACTATGTCAGGGACAGGACCTGAATCCCTGTGACTGAAACATTTTTACTGGTTATGAACAACTTTCAGGAGAGCTGTCTACTTGTGGGAAATTATTACTGGCTAGTGATAACTACTTTTAAAATACTGAAGCAATGACAATTAGAATTAGACAGTGGAAGAAGTCAGTATTTGGGTGCTGTCCTAAGAACAATGCCTGAAAAAATGTGAGGCTCACCAGGAAAAAAAAATGAGGTCTGCACATGCAATCCTTAGCACTCTGAACCTCAGTGGGGAAATTCTGTTACGTTCTGTATGACATTTACTGGACGTTGCTTCCTGTTTATAAATAAGCTATTTTTCCAAGGTCAAAATACATGGAAAACCTCTGAACCTCAGATCTATTTTTCTCCTTCCAAGGAACAGTAATAGGGAATTTAACAACAAATACATAACAGGAGTCTGTTAAATGCCGAGCACTGTATCAGGCCCTTGGGATGAAAATCTCTGCCCTTATGGGTACCTAAAGCATCTTTCAATGTAGCAAACTTCTACATGATGTAAAATGGTGAGTACAGAAAAATAGAGGATGGGTGAGTTCTGATGAGAAGCTCCCACTGAAAGGAGAAGATCCCCCACTACATTATTTATTCTAGTGCACACAGCTTTCACAAACGCGGTAACAGATGTGAGGATAACGCATTAAAAATGTATGGGGATTGATTTAAGGACTATATTTCATGACATTGTAAGAAAAAAAAAGAGAGAAGAAGGGAATCAGGGAAATGAACTTAGGCACTAGGAGAAAACAAAATACAAAGTGGTAACCTGAAGAGTGGCAATAAAGGGTGTGTACGTGACAGTAAAGAGGATTAAAATGCATTATATCCCAACTCCCCACAATTTATGTTTTTCTTATGTATCACAAATATGTACTGATTAAAAAATAATCAAAAAACAATATCTTAAAACAGACCCCCACAGCAAAAGAAAAAGGAAGCCCAGTTAAACAGTGTCATCCTTGGCAGACAATGCCTTGCAAAAAGAGGAAAATGTGGGAAGTAGAGCTCCCAGGGGCCATTAGGGAAGGCCGGCTCGCCCTGAGCCTTTGCACACTGTGCACGAGTGAGGGCGTGGACTGCCCTGCCTGGCACAGCCTGTTGACACAGGAACCAGCTCCTCTATTCAGACTCGTCTGACCTTGTGTTGTAATTAGAATCTCATCAGTGGTTCAATCAGGATTAGGGCTTTCCTTAAGACTATAGAAATATTTTGTCTCTCCCCAAGTCTTGTTATGTGCTTGCTGAATTTTTTCTTCAGGTCTCAGCCTTTAGGTGTTCTTCGTTTATTTGTTTGTTTGGTCTGATGCCTTATTTCTGATGAGAAAGACATATATGTGTTTTATCCCAAAGATCTGAATAGCCAGAGAGTAAGGCCTATATTATCGATCTTCTCTGGCATTGTTAGTTGTTTAATTTGGAGAAATTCTTAACTTTAGCAGTATGTTTCACTTTCATGTGAATATATATGTATATTTGTGTATATATATATGGATATATATGTATGTATAATATAACGTATACTATATAATATATAATACATGACATATAACAAATATATGAATATATATAATACAAACCTCTACTTAAAGAGAGCTGTTAACAACATGGTATGGGCATAAAACAAACACATAGATCAAGAGAACACAACAGAGTTCTCATAAAGAAACCCACACACCCATGATGAATTGATTTGCAACAAAGACTCCAAGGATACAGAATGGGGAAAGAACAGTCTCAACAAAGAGCTATAAAAACTGGATGTGGACATGCAAAAGAAGGAAAGTGGACCTTTGTCTCATTCCAAATACAAAATCAACTCAAAATAGGTTATGGTCTTACATATTAGGTCTGAAACTACCAGAATAGCAGCAAACAGGGGAAAAACTCATGACACTGATATGGACAATGATCCTTTTTGATATGACGTAAAAGTAGTGGCAGCAAAAGCAAAAGCAGACAAATGGTATTACATTAAACCAAAAGGTTTTCACATAGCTGAGGAAAAGCTGGAAAGACAAAAAGAAGCACTGTAGGAATGGGAAGAAAATATTTGCAAATCATACATCTGATAAGGAGTTATCCAAAATATATAAAGAATTCAATAGCCCCGTAGCAAAGAAACCAAATAAAACAATTTAGAAATAAGCAAAGAACCTGAACTTTTGTTTAAAAGATACACAGAAGGCCAACAAAATATGGATAATGACATACCACAAATTACCAGGGCGGTACAAATTATAGCAATAATGAGATATCATGTCATTTGTTAGAATGACTATTATGAAAAAGTCAAATGATAAAAAGTGTTGGTAAGGACATGCAGGAAAGGGAATCCTTGTATTCTATTGGTGGGAATGTAAATTAGTACAGCCATTATGGAAAACAGCATGAGGATTCATCAAGAATTAAAAATAGGGCTTGGGTATGATGCAGCTACCTTACTGCTGGGAAGAGAGCCAAGGAAATGAAATCAGTTTGTCAAAGATATATCTATACTCTCATTTCATTGCAGTATTAATCACAACAGGAAAGATATTGAAGCCAATTAAGTTTTCATGAATGGATGAATTGATAAAGAATATGTGATACATATGCACAGTAGAATTTCAGGTTTAAAAAGAAAGATCCTTCATTTGCAGCTACAAAGATGGGACTGAGGACATTATAGGAAATGAAGTAAGACAAATGCCAAGTGATACTATTTATAAGTAGAATTCAAAAAATGTAAACACATAAAGTATTATGGTGGTTTGCCAGGGGCTGGGAGTAGGGAAAATGGGATTTGGTCATAGGGAACGGAGTTCTACTGGATGGACTGAATAATATTGAGAGCTCTAGTGCCCAGCACAGTATCTGTGGTTAATGATGGTGTATCATACTCTTGAAAGTCATTGAGGCAGTAGATAAAACCAGAAGCATTATGTAGATGAGAAGAGGAATATGCAGTTTCCTTTAACTATTTCACGATGCACACACACACAGACATGTAGTGAAACATTACACTGTATACTGTAAGTATAATTTCTTTTTTGTCTTTTTGAGACAGGATCTTGTTATACAGTTCAGGCTGGCCTTGCACTCACTTTTGTAGCCCAGGCTGGTCTCGAACTTTCACCGATCCTCCTGCCTCAGCCTCCCAAGTGCTGGGATTACAGGCGTGCGCCACCATGCCCAGCTTGTAAGATAGTTTTAATTGTATATTTTATAGTGAAAATGATGCTAATTTAATCGTGTGCTATTTCGAAGTGTGTTCTGACAGACTGTCACCAGCCGCCATCAGAGCCGGCACCATCAGCACCGGCCGCAGCATCCCCATCATTACTGTTCTTCCTTCAGAACAGCCTCAGCTTGCTTAGAAAATTATTATTATTATTATTTTTTTTTGGCTATGGTGGTTGCTATGGCTTTTAAGTCTCTGAAAAGATCTTGGTTCCAAGTCTTTGTTTTGCTTCCTCTCATTTTCTTTTAAAAGTTTTCTCTTACTACCTTTTTTTTCTTTTTTCCCCTTATCATTGTTCCTGGCCGTTGTTTTAGACTACATATTTCCAAATTATATCAGATTCTCAAAAAGAGGAACTTAGAGTGCTTATGTCAAAACTGAAGGCTAAAAATGTATTAGAAAACAAGAAAAATAATAAATTTAAAAACTGACTCAGTGCTATTTTTAACTCCAATCTACCCAGTAGTCACTCAGTCACTGTAAAAATAGAAAGAAAGGTAGCTTAATTTTATTGTCAGATAATTTCTTTAATTATTGCAGAAGTTCAATATTTCCTGGTAGTAACTTCTAAAAGTAATACATATGTATATATATATATATACATATATATAGTATATTCAGAATTTTGAGAGAGGATGTAGAAATATTCTGTATCATGCACTGCAAAAGTCTCATGGTGTTTCAAAGCTATAGCCCTTTGCCATCTCATATTCCACTTTTTAAGTCTCTACTCCATCTGCAAGATAAAAGATTTCTGACAACTGTAACACTCTTTTCTCTATCCACTCAGGAAAATGATCTCCCAGAGTTCTGCCACAGAACTTATTTGTTGGAGATAAGCTCTTACTATGTTGTCCAGCCTGATCTTCAATTCCTGGGGTCAGATGAATCCTCTTCTCTGTTTCCCAGATAGCAGAGCTAGGGAGAAATGCTACTCTGTTCACTTTTAACTTTTTAAAGATTGAAATAGCAAATGAACAATAATCATTATTAAGACTCTCTAAAATACTTATAGAGGTAGCCAAGCCCGCGCGCCCGCCGCGGGTAAACTCCCTGCGCCCCTCTGCCCCGCCTCTGCGTTCCTGCGACTAACTTCCTGTTCCATCCCTGACCCAAACCGCAGCTGGTAGCAGAGCCCGCCCACTGGCTGGGTCAGGATCCTTGGCCTGCCTTCCCCTCCTCCGCTCCCCCCCCCCTTTCTTTCTTTTTGAACCCCTCCAGCCCAAGCTCCAGCACCGAACCCATCAAACATCTCGTTTGGCAACCGATCTGGTCCACGAGCCTACCAGGACTACTCAATCCCAAAGCTCCACCTCCACCTACAGACCACAACCGCCGGGCTTCACAGCAGCTAGCAGCCCGAGCTCCAACACAGAATCAGGAACCTCTGTAGAGGAACCAGCTTGGATTCTCCAGACCAAATGTCCATAGACACAGCATAACACCACCAAAGTGCAGAGGTCGCTTCCATACAAAATGATAGCAACAAGGAGCATGAGGCAATCTCAGGGCCCATGCCCACCCAAATCAAATACAGAAGACACTATCATGGAAGAAAATAGGAACCATACAGATGAAACCTCTGAATTGGTAGCATCTGAGGCAGACACACACGTGCAGAAACTTACAGAGCAACTGAGATTAGAGATAACATCTGAAGTAAAAAAAGAAATACATGAAGTGGAAAAACGGCTGGAGAAACGTATAGAGAACATCAGAGCAGAAATAATATCTAAAGTTGACAAAGACATACCTAAATCAATAGCATCCCAAGTAGGGGAACAACTACACAAAAGTAGAAAGGAGAACAGAACAGAAATAATCTCTGTATTAGAGAGAGAAAGGATAACCATAATGACAGACTTCAATACTATTAAAGAAGACATCGATAAAAAATTAGAGGAGAATAG